>AYEL01087384.1:0-36027 GCA_000484575.1 Olivierus martensii | reverse complement strand
TTATGTTATGAAAACCCAAAATAATTTTAAATAAGACATCTGCTAAATTTGCATATTATACATCAACTTATAAAAAAATTAATAAATTATTAATTTATGAATTTTGGACCACAATTTTACGCTTGTTTTCACAAAAACATATTAATTTCTTCAAATCATTTAAAAATTCTTCTATATAGTTAAAAAGTTTTGAGATAAAGAGATTTAAAGTTAGTTTTTTGTTTGTTTACACAAAAGGGTAATAAAACTTTGAACTTCTTTTAGCGACACGCCCACTCTACCACCCTACCCGGAAATGACATTTTACACCTCATTATCTAGACCACACTGTCTACTGTCAGAAAAACACTAACATTGTACAGATTGACCGACAGCAAAATGTTTTTATGATGATTTTGAAATATGATATTTTGTTTACATAATATAAATGGATCGGATACATAAATTCAATAAAAAAATCAACAAATAAAGATAATTGTATCGGAATTGTTTTATTTGATAGAAAACAGATATAGGAATGAATAAAATCAATATTTTTGGAGGAATGAAAAAAAATTGTTTTTAATGATGCTATAGGAATGGAATAAAATCAATATTTTTGGAGAAATGAAAAAAAATGTTTTTAATTACGCGATTGATTAACTGGCGTCTCTACGAAACCAACTACAATGTGATGTATTTTTTTTCATCTAACCTGCGCCGGGTTAAATAATGCCCAGATCTGATGTTGTAATATACTGTGTTTCTGTTTTTTACGGAAACAAATAACATTAAATACAACATTAAATACAACAAATATATACTGGCTGAAACAGAGAAATAAACCATATATTTTTCATAATGACAAGTATATTATGTTCAAGAATAATTTCTTAAACATGTTATTTCTATCTGACATATTCAATTTTTTTTTTTATATTAAAGATGGAACTGATAATGAATTCTATGTTCTAATACTATATTTCAATAAAAATTGATTCAATTAAGCAAAATTTTAGTAATTGATCTTTTCATTGTTTGAAATATTGGCTAAATTATCATCTACTATATAATTTTTTAAAACACACATATCCTAACAGTAATTATGCTTCTAAAAAAATATACAAAATGAATTTACATAATAAATTATGTAATTTGTTATGGTAAAATATTATGCATGTTACACAGCCTATTACTAGATAGGAGATATGTAATAATTATCATAATATGAAGTATATGCATAATTTATATATCATAATAACTATTATTGATAATCAACTTTTGATAACAACATTAATGGCAGTAATATTAAATGCCAGTATAGTAGTGTCATAAAGATGGTTGTTTTCAAATTTAAAATTGAAAAATTTTAATATTTTTTATTATAATATTAGTATTTATTCATTTTAAAAACTAATTAACTTGAAATTACATGTTACAAAGTGTTATATAACAAATGTCTATATGCTCATTTTGTTTTATACGCATATTGTCATTATTGAAAATAATTTATGATTATTTGAAAAATAAACTTTATTATAAATGACTTATAATAATCTATAAAAATAATTTATGCACAGATCACTTCCCTATAATATAGATTTGTTTCAACATGATTAAAAATTGTAACTATAATAATTAATAAAGTGATTCATTGCAACTTATTTTTAATTTGGTATTGAATATAAATTCAAATTCGTAACTTAAACTGCTATTTCTCATTTATCTAATAACCAAGCACTATCACTTAACTTAAACTGCTGTTTCTCATTTATCTAATAACCAAGCACTATCAGCAGTCTTAAAATTTCTTTAATTTAATTAATAAAACAAATAAAAAACGTTTTGGTCATTCTCAATTTGACCCTCTTCAGTTATTCTCATCACAATTTGATCATTACAAGAAAACATTTGAAAAAGAATAATTATTATTTTTCAAATGTTTGTTTTATTAATTAAATTAAAGAAATTTTAAGACTGCTGATAGTGCTTGGTTATTATATAAATTCAAAATTTTCCATAATTTTCTGATATGCAAATATAAAAAATTAAAGATACTGCAATATAATTCTAACTTAAATCAATTCTTTAATAATAATAATTATAATAATAATAATATATTGTATACTTAAAGGTAAAGTATTAATTCATTTCATCTGTGGGGACATGGAATTCAAGTCTTATATAAGGTGTCACTCTCCATCTTTTCAGAAAAAAAGATGAAAGGAATTTGAACAGAGTGGCATCTTAGAGTAGTAAACAAATGATAAAAATATTTATTGTACTACCCGGCCCAGAAAACCTTGTCATCTATTACAGAAATAATAATAAATGATCGAGAATAATAATCAAACAGAGATTATTATTACATGCAAGTGTTATCAAAAATAAATAAATAAAGGGAAAATATGCCTGACATCTTTGTTTCCCAGGAATAGAGTGAAACAGAGGTCAGCGAGCTTTACTCAGTCCAGAAGAGGAGATTGACAGAGACAGGTATCTGAGGAGGTGACTGGTATCTGGTCTATGTAATATCCAAGCACAGAATTAAGAGGAGAGAAAAGGAAGATATTCAAAAAATAAGGCAGAAGAAATGTAGGAGAAAAGCGTAAATCTGTGTCCCGTCCTGTTGGTGGTCATCTGAAAAAGCTAGGAAATGAAGACTAAGAATAATGGAAAAATGAAGTTGTTTTTTTTTTTACTATCTCCCAGGTATGATCTCTTGTATAAAATACCTCTCCCGAATAAATTTAAAAAAATAAATTTTAATATTGTAAGTTATTTCTTGTGTATTTTAAATAAAATATATGTATTTTTTTTATATGCATTTCTGAATTAATTCTCCTATCCTGGATCCCTGCATCACTTATTCACAACCTTATTCAAAAATATGCTAAAATTTTTGAATTACATTTTTTTTATTTCAGCCATACATTGCAAGAACTTCACATATCTATCAATCAATATAACTTACAAACTATTACAATACCATCTACACTATCAAAATGTTAATAGAAAACTATGTAAGAAGTCAAATCAGTTAAAAATATTATTACTCTTCACACACAAAAATCCACAAAATCCAGGTTCACAAATATAAATACTAAAAACTGCTTAAAAGTGTGGAGATCCAGAATTCGGGTCGATTGTAAGGTGTCAATCTCCACCTCATCATAATTTACGAAAGGAATTTGAATGAAATGACATCTGCAGAGTAAAGCTGATGATAAACATATTGTTTTACCCGGCTCAGAGAACTCTGTCTCCACAATATAGAGAAAGATTAATACACAACGGAAGATATATAGTCAAATAAAAAAATCGCGTTATATGCAGGTGTCTTACCAGACACAGCAGAAAAACAAAAGGGGAGGAAACATGTGACGTAATTTTTCCCCGGGAAAGGAAAGGTGAAACCAAAAAATCAGAGGTGAACCAGGGAATAAACAGGGTGAAAAAGGAATGTTCGTAGAGTTGCTCCGAAGATCCGAGACAGAAAGGACGTGTCCAGTAGTATTCTGACATCAGGATTGAATCTCCGACATCGCAGAAGCACTCTCCATCCATGAGTCAGCTCCATATCCTTGGGTTAGCTCACCATAACCGATAAAGAATTGTATAAGTCAGAAAGAGATAGGAACAATAACAGTTCATTCCTAAAATCAAATAACTATCTTGTGTGCCTCTTTTAATATTGATATTGAAGCTCCAATGCCAAAGAGAAGACAAATTGGACAGTGTTCCCTCCATTCGCCGAAAAATACTGATTACAAAACTTTATTTGTCTCTACAGGTATTATTCCTTCCGAACAGATTGTCGGGATTTATTTTGTACAGAATCTCTCTCAATTAAAGGAAGTTATTGGTTATCTAAACCGTAGTCTCTGTGTCATTCCGTCGAGCGCTCATTACCCATCCTTATCCATGCCACACGCCGCAGGTAGGCTAAAGCCTGACAATACCATCCTCGGATACCACAAAAGTGAACAAAAACAAAACTTTATTACAAGCAAAATAATTTCAGACATGTAATTACTTTGCTTGCAATAAAATTGCAACAATTTTAAATAATAACCAGAAAATGAACTTTCTTATTAGTTAATAGTTTGAAAAGCATCATTAAAATCATTAATGAGATATTATATAAACAAAGAAAACATCCAGAAGAAAGACAGAAATAATGAAAACATTTTATGTATTGAAAGTCTACTACAACACACTAAGCTTAATAAAATCAAGCATAATGTACAAAAGCTATATAATGTAATAGTGACAACCAAATGGAACCGAGAGTATGGAATAAATTAGGAATGATAAGAGAGTTTAGATCAATCAAAGAATAAGCTAAATATCTAATTTAGCCAATTTCCAATTTATGACACTGCTGACAATAATAATTAAGAATATATAGGAATTACTATAAAATAACTGATAGAAAAAAATACAGCAGCAAAAACATGACATTGCAACAAGTATGAATGATATTGCATTATTTAGCATGAGTCTTAAAAAAAAAATTGAAGTTGAATGGGGCTTTACTAAATAATACAGCAGATAAGGATTATATACAAGAAAAATGGCATATATATAAAGAAACATTTATAAGAAAAATGTTATTAATTTAAAGCAATGTTTCTCAAACTTATTTCTATGAACATCTTCATAGTGTATACAAAATTTACAATGCTCTACCTTAATATTCTACAAATATGAAGAGAAAATATATAAAAAAAAAATTATTATCATTGATTAATATGCAATTTTTATTGCATATTTTTATAAAGATGAATAATTATTAATTCGTCAAATGATAACATTAAAAGAATAACAATTAAAAAAATGTATTTGTTATTAAAAAAATTTAATTTAATTTAATTTGGAATGAACATAATCAATGAAAAGAATGCGGATGATGCTATGATATTAAATGGTTGAAATCAGGTTCAATATTTGTAAGTTACAGTCATAAATCCCCGCCTTTTAAGATATTCAAACAATTTCTTTGCTTTACCAACAGCTGACATACCCACTAAAACTATGCTCTACTAAATAGAAGTTGGAAACACGATAATTAATTTTTTGCTACTGCACATAAAGAAGGATATTTGCCATCTATTTTTTTTGCAACCAAAATTCTTGATAAGAATTCTAAATTTTGGCTTCAATTCAATATCCTCTTGTAATTCAATCAATTCCTCTTCGATAAAACATTCCGTAACAATCGTGACTTAAAAATGGATTTATTAGCCAATCAGGAATTTTCAAATCAAGTAAATCTCTGATTCTCACAATGCAACTGAATCACCCCAGCTGTGCACACTCACATGACTTGCAACGCCCCCTACCACTCACTTGCTACTTGTCACCCTTTCTAATGACCAAATCGCCCCAGAGGGCGATATTGCTCACTTAGAGAAACATTGATTTAAAGGATGCATGTAACCTTCCTTCAGCATGTAATAATATCCCATTGACCAAATTAAGGAAAAATATGGCTAACACAGTTTAAAATATAAATATTATTTGGATTATATTAATGCTTTTCATAATTTTTATTGTATCTATTTCTAATTGTATATAACTTCAAGTGTTAGAGTAAATTTATGATTTTAAATTTATTTTAAAAAAGTATTCTGCTGTGTCATTTAAATATTTTATTCCAATGTTTAAGACAATATTTTTAGGCATGTAAGCCTATCCTCAGTGCAACATGTTTAAATTTATAATAAAAAGTATTGTCTTAAACATTGGAATAAAATATTTAAATGACAGAGCAGAACACTTTTTTAAAATAAGTATTCTGCTCTGTCATTTAAATATTTTATTCCAATGTTTATGACAATACTTTTTATTATAATTTTAAACATGTTGCACTGAGGATAGGCTTACATGCCTGAAAGTATTGTCTGTCACGAAAGCCATGCCTAGCTAAGGTGGATGAGTCCAAATGCAAAAGGGAGAGTCACAGTCAATATAATGATCGGTGGGAATGGTTTTGGTTTCGATTAAATAGAAGCAGCTTACTGGGATAAAGATGCAATTATAAAAGAAGTGTGTGAACCATTCTGTATTTCATTGACTGACAATGATTCAACAACTGATTCAGATTGTGATGAGAACAGTTATTAATTAAAAGTAAAATATTTACTAAAAAAAAAAATATATATTATTATTTTTTTATTCCAGATGTGTATAATGATAGTATTTTATTAGATTAAAAATTATTGAATTAATATTATATTAAGTTCTGTTAAATATACTATTTACAATGTTAAAACTAATCACTAGCATTCAACCTTGACAAAATAAACTTCCATTCAACTTCAGTTATCTTGCATTTGAAAGCATCCATATGCAACTTCCATTCAACTTCAGTTATCTTGCGTTTGAAAACATCCATGTGTGAACTTCCATTCAACTTCAGTTATCTTGCGTTTGAAAACATCTATGTGCATTAAATATATTATTTCCAACGTCAAAACTAATCATTTAGCATTCAACATTACAATAAGTCCATTCAACTTCAGTTATCTTGCGTTTGAAAACATCCATGTGCAAAGTAACTTCAGTTATCTTGCATTTGAAAACATCCATGTGTGAAGCTGTCATTCCTATTTTGTCATTGGACTTGTTCAGTTAGCGCATGCATACTTGCTAATCATTTAGCATTCGACATTACAATAAACTTCCATTCAACTTCAGTTTTTGCGTTTGAAAACATCCATGTGCGAAGCTGTCATCCCTATTTTGTCACTGGATTTGTTCAGTTTGCGCAAGCGTACTTGCGTCGATGGTTGCAGCTAAGCTGGACAGACAGTACTTTTCTTTTATTAAAAGTTTTGTTTTGTTCTTTTTTTGCCTTTAAGTGTCTTTTTAAAATCCTTAGAATGTTTTAATAGTTGAAAAATTGAAAAGATATTATATATGTTAATAAGATTGATGTTATATCAATATATTATTATTATATGTCAATCAATATCAATATAAATAATACACAGTTATAAGCTCTCAGTTAAAGTGAAAAACAATTATTTATTGCATAGTACTTTCAGTTTTACTAAACCATCATCAGTGCAAATATTACATCTTTATCGATAAAGATGTAATATTTGCACTGATGGTTTATTAAAACCGAAAGTACTATGCAATAAATAATTGTTTTTCACTTTAACTGAGAGCTTATAACTGTGTATTATTTGTGGTTTTAAAAGTGAATTTGGATATATATTTTATTTAATATCAATATATTATTATAATAATTATATATGTAAAAAGTTGATGAATTAGAAAATGTTTTAACAGTTTAAAATTTCTAAAGGGATAAGTAAAGTTTGTGGTCTGAGTTTGTTTTGTCCTTTATGTAGTTCGATATCAAATACACACCTCTATAGATTCCACAATGATCTTCAAATATACCAGTTTATTTACAGCACAAAAAATATATATACAATTATATACAAAGCAAAATGCATTAACAAAAATGCACTTTTGAGAACTTGGGTGACCCCACTGGCTATAATGAAAATAAGGACAAAAAACAGTCCTCCACAGACTGGTATTTGTGTGAGTCTACACTGATCTGCATGGAATGCTCCAGAAGTCCTCCGCTGTCTGGTCCTCTTCTGAAACTCTCTGGACCTATCTTCCCAGAGAACCTTGACGACAGCCTTAACTGTTGAACTTCGGCAAAACTTTAACCTGGAGCCTGTCACTCTGACCCACTCTATCTGCTTTCCGTGCGATCTCTGCCCTCACTCTCTCTTACTGTTTGTCACACCCTCACTCCCGTTGTCTTCCCTGCCTTGTTTTCCCCATGGTCGTTGGTTCTCTCTTTCCCATAGTCGTTTACTTAGTTATATGTTCTTCTCCTTCCCTCGAGTTTGAAAACAAACTCTTTATGGAGGGAGACAAAGCGACCAGGAAGTAAAATTTTATTACAAGGCAATTATGGAAGCTAATCCCTTCCTAAATTGGTCCACATCCTTAGAGACTGCCACCGTTTGCTTCCCACCAGGTAGTCCTGTTGTCCAAATCCCGATAGGATAAAAAGGAGGTAAAAGTAAAAAGGAATTTTTTATTCAATAGAGGACATTTCTCAGTGGTACCCTAACAATTTTTTATAGACTTATCTATATCATTATAAAAAAGAAACAATGAAGCTAAGCAACTTTTGAGAAAAATAAAAAGACTTGAAAAAAAGAGAGAATGGACAAATTGCACTAATAAGTGAAAATTATCTTTTCTTAAATTTAAATTGTTTATTGCAATCAAAGGAAAATTTATGGGAGTCAAAATGTATTTATAGTAGTTAACTACCATAGCAAAGCATGAGTATCAAGCTATGAAATAAATCCTTTTGATTATTAAAAATTAATATCAAAAATTTCTCTTGAACTTAGACTGGTTTGTGTAAAACAAAAAAAAAAAAAAAAGATTTAAAAAAGATCATAAATCAGAAGTCCACTTCAGTGGCCTAAATTTGACTTCACCACATCTGTCACAGATGTGGTGAAGTCACATCTGTGACAGATGTACACAATATATGTTGCTATTCATATATTTTATTTATATTATTTACAGCCATTACAGAGAGTACAAAAAATTCTCCCATAGCAAAACACAAGTTATTTATAACAATAGTAGTTGATATCATCATATATCACAAATGAGATCACAGGGAATCTGAAAGAGAAATAAAGAAAAGGGATTCCTTTCAAGACCAGTGAAATCAGACCAGTGGTTCTTAACTGGTGTTCCCTGGAACACTGATGTTCTGCAAACATGTTACAAGTGATTCCGCAAAATTACGAAAGAGAGGCCTACTTGATTGACCTTAGGTACTCCGCAGTTGTATTTTATAATGCAGACAAAATTCAACTTGCATTTTCAAATAAACTATTAAGCAGACTTATCCACAAAAGCATTTAAGATTTTGCTACAGTTTTCGACATCATATTGTGTGAGCTAGGCTTTTCAACATTAATGAACATAAAAATTAAAAAATGCAAAAGACAGGAATATTGATGAAGAAATGAAGGTAGATTTATCACATATTAGACCTGATATTGCTAAAATCTGCAAAAGACAATTAGCTCAGGCATCGCATTAAACTTGATTTAAAAATATTCCATTTTTCTAAAGAGTTTCTTACAGTTCTTAAGAATATATATTTTTTTAATTAATGTTTTTACTGTTATTTAATGTGTAATATATAATTTTTAGTAAAATACATGTTCATGCATATTTTTGTTGTTTGGTTTATGATCTTAGTGATATAGTGTTCCACAAATTTTCTTTACAATCGAAAGTGTTCCATGACTTCGAAAAGATTAAGAACCACTGATTTAGATTGATTGGTGATAGAATGTCTATAGTCAGTCATGGAGAAATGTAGTAGTTGAGGAACATGAATCACAATTTATTGTATTTTGTATAGGTTTAGATGTAACTATGAATTAATTTTATATTATTAAGTAGGAAGTTGAAAAATTAATATAAAATTAATTTATTGTTACATTTAAACTTGTAGATTTTCTAAGCAATGTTGAGTACAGGTTTGCTAGTAATTTATAATAATATAATTAGAATAAATGCATTAAAAACTTACATGTTTCCCTAATAATTTTAACAATGCTTGAACAAGTCCACTACTATGTAATTCGTAGGCAGAAACAGCTCTTTCATCTTGTAAAAGTGATGCAAGTTCTTCCAAAGCACCTTCCAGCATTTTTTGCCATTTTTGCCATTCATTAGGCTAAAAATATAGTTAGTTAAAAAAGAATAAGTAAAACATAAAAATTTTTTAAATAAATCATAAAATGAATTTATAACATTATCTCAGTAATTTCTCTGACATTATTTTAAGAAAATAAGAAAATTGGCTACAAAATAAAATAATTATTTATTTGTCTAGCAGATTACCATATTTCAACCATCAGGAGACCAAGTACATGGTTTGTTTACACATGCAATCAGTTTAGGCTTAGCACTATCGAATTACAAAATAAATAATCTTCGTTAGTTGCAAAAATTCTTTAAAACTATCAAGTAATTGATATTATTTGAAGCAGAATATGATCAAGAATTTAAGTATATAAAAATTTCTTTATCCAATGCAGAAAAAAAAATAATTCAAAAAAACAAAATGCAAAAAAATTTACATATGCAAATTAGGCATAACAACTTTTGTAATTTTTTCTTTTCTTTTGATTCTTAATCTAAAATTAAAAAACGATATCAGGATATAGTATATGGACAACAAAATCCAATTTTTTCCTGCTGAAAAATTAAAAAGAAAAAAGTTATGGCAAAATATTGAAAATTTCATTTTTAATTTGATTTTAAAAAGGTGTGTATCTAGGTAAAAGAGGAGCGCAAAGGGTTAAATCACTGCTAATAAGGACTTTAATATTAAAATCAGGAAGATTAAAATACCTATTCATATTAACACTAATCAGGGGATTAACCAAATAACATAGCCAAACTTCCCCTGGCAGACAAAGTCTAATTAAATTTTCTTAACAATTATTTTTCGAATTAAAGCTATGGTGCCACCATCTGTTGAGTTAATAATTAATTAAATTTAGAATTTAGTACTAAGGTAGCACCATCTAGTAATCAATAATTATGCTATAATTTTTAAATTAATTTTTTTGAAATAAAATTTTGCCACCACACTGGACTCAAACCGGGATCTTTGGGATAGCATCCCAATGTTTTAACCAATTAGACCACAGCGACCTATTGCCGAATTCCATTTCAGGAAACTTATATTGATCGCTATGGAGACTTTTTATCGGACAAGGCTGAAATTAATTTGAATTGGTTAATCCCCTGATTAGTGTTAGTATGAATATTATCTGACTTGAGCCAAGTCTGTCTGCCCAGGTTTGCCAAGAGGGCCCGTGGCTACGTAGACAGCTCACCTGGGAGCACTAGTTTCGGCCTCAACTGATAAAAGTCTTTATAGCGATCAATATAAGCTTCCCAAAATGGAATTGTGCCATAGGTCACCATGGTCTAACTGGTTAAGATGTTGGGGCACTATCCCAAAGATCCCGGTTCGAGTCCAGTGGGGTGATAAAATTTTATTTTGGGAAAATAAATTTAAAAATTATAGTATAATCATTAATTACTAGATGGCGCCACCTTAGTTCTAAATTCTAAATTTATATTAATATTAACTCAACAGATGGTGGCACCATAGCTTTAATTCAAAAAATAATTGTTAAGAAATTTTTATTAGACTTTGTCCACCAGAGGAAGTTTGGCTATGTTATTTGGTTAATTTGATTAAAATACCATTGATTATTGGCAATAAAATATTGATAAACTATTAAAATGAGCCTAATATTAAGGGCACAATGACGAGTCATTGTGTGTGTCTTTTGTAACACAAACTGCTATTACTCACAAACGAATTAATGTTTTAAAATTTAGAGAAAAAACACTGCAATATTGTTATTGTCTTGCATTTCCAAAATTTATAATACTCCAAACTATAATACAAAACGAACTAGCAAAATGTTTCTTAATTTTCCCAATGTAAGAAGAAATTCATGCACAATTCCCAGTGCCTGAATGTTATATTATGAATCTTTCATCATTGAACTTGTTTTCAATAACTTTATTAAGAACTATTAGCAAATGGTACCTGTAATTTATATAGCATCTTTATTGTTTTTTAAAACTTTTTAATGAGGTTATAATTATTCATATCATAATAATTATCTGTTAATTATTAATTATCATGTAAATATCCTATAAATATTTATTTAAATAACTATTTAAATAAAATACAGGTATCCCTCATTATACGCGATCTCATTTCGCTATAACATGAATTACGCATTTTCGCTATAACACAAATTTAAAAAGTAAATTAATTTTTTAAATTAAAAAAAAATTTTTTTGTTTAAAAATTGTCTCGTGTAGATGAGACAAATTGGATGAACTGCTGGAGTCCCAGAGCTCACTAATGAAGAACTTCTGGAAATGGAAAAACAACATGAATGATGTTCTCCATTTCCAGAAATCAGGAGCCCTTTGTTGTTGAGCCCATCAAACACCTTACGAAACAAATGACTGAATTTTTTAAACACATTGACAAGTGCCATCACAATAATTGAAGAAACTGATCCTAATGAGATTAGAAGCACTAAAGTTGCAAGAGAAATTCAGAATTCTTTGGCTTGCTACAAAGAGCTATAATAGAGAGAGGAAGAATACTGCCCAGCAACTGAGTCTTGATTGTTTCATTAAAAAGTTGAAGATCATCAACCTATCATCCCAGGGACTTCAAGAGAGCAAGAAAGTGATGATCCAGACTTACCAGATCCAGTCCATTCATCACTGGATTGAAGACTGTCAGAAGTATATAGTGTTTAGGTGTTTATGACATTGTATTAATAAATATTCATCCAACCATTCATTCATTAAAATTTGTGTATTTTGTTTATAAGCTTAAATAATTCATTCATTAAAATTTCTTTTGCTCATTCAGGTGTAAAGTTTTTATTTTATCATCCTTCTGAAGAACTCTATCTCTATCTCAACCATTCTAAATTCAACTCACTTTAGGCGATTTCATGTTACATGATTATTTCATGGAACCAATTAATCACATAAAGCAAGGGACACCTGTAATTCTCCAAGAGAAATTAATAAATTTTATAATAAATATGAAAATAATGTGATTGCTATATGAGATGTATATTACGACTTTTCTGTAATTATCAGAAGTTTCTAATACTTGAAATTAATATGAAACCATCATCAATAAAAAATTTTTGAATAATTATATTACACCTTATTCACAACAATCTTATTAAAAATACTTACATGTTGAAAATTTGAAGATTGTTTATGATAAGCCCATTCTATTTGTGCTACAATAGTACATAATTTAGCTACAATTCCTCTAGGTTGTGCCTGAGCTGATTTGAAGTTGTTATCATAAATCTTTCTTGCTTGAATTTTCACCTAGATATTAGAAAACAATTATCAATAAATAAAGATAATTCAGAAAAAAAAAAAAACATTCTCAATTTTTATATATATAAAAAAGAGGGAGATGAATTTATATAACTGCAAGAAATCAAATTTCAAATTATATATAAATTATACAGAAGAAACCTACATATTAATTTGTCTTATGAATAAGAGCAACACTTTCTTTTATTGAATTATTTACATAAATCATCAGCAATTTTGAAATATAATAGTAAATTCTGAAGAGCCACTAATAATTAAAGATACAATATAAAAACTAAGAAATACTGTGAAGAAGTTAGCTCTGACCTGTTTTATTTTATTATGCACTTTATTATTTAGCATTATTTTCTTATTATCTAACGTATTATACTTTAGTTTACGAATTAACTTACTTCTACCTTCTGCGTCATCGTTGGCAATCACGTGATATGGAATCGGGAACCGTCCTCAGGAAGAGCTGTCCCGGGCAATGACGTCATCATCTAATCTAACTAATTTTACCACTGATCCGATATGAGAATGTAAGAATGATCTCATATTGATGTTTTGTTCGGAGTATAAATTAATTGTAAAGATGACATCAATGAATCACTCTGTAAGCTAATAACTTTAAACTTGTTACATATAAGTATGCAAATGAGTGAAGTGCAGGATTGTAAGTCACTTGGTATAAAAGTTGACGCATCTGACAAGCCAATCGAGGTGCTGTATCAAATGTAGAGTTGGCTAGTGACATTTGAGTTCTTGTAAGGATCGACAATTATTTAAAGTTTGTCTCGGTGGTAGAGGTATTAGTATTTAAGTAGCATTTAAGGTTTGTTTTTTGTGAAGTTTGGATATTTGAATGGATTAAAATAAATTTTGTGGTTTTTTCATTGTGCTTTTATTTCGTTTAAATAAGCTTTAATTAACACTTTTGTAAGTGTTTCTGAGTCTAATAAATTTATATTTTTTGTTCGTTAACTTGTTTGAGAATTCATTCTAATTAGTAGTGTAAGTTCTAACATCGTCTTGTTGTTTTCAATCTAAGTAAGTTCCAGTTTCGTTTTGCCGATTAGACATTAACTTTTGTTAGATTGTTTTGTAGTTAATTAGATTTAAGTTAGAACTTAGTAAAGACCTGAGCTCAGGCCGAACTCTGGATTGCAGAGACGTTAGACATTAGGTTTAGTTTGTAATTTATTATTATTGACATTTCATTCTAATTCGCGACTTTGCAATACTATATTAATTTTAAATAATAAACAAATTGAAGACTGACTTTAACAGATCATTGTTTATAGATAAATAAAAAATTAAAATATAAACAGAGATATACAAAATGAATATAGCAATAGAAAGAATGAGCAATAGAAATTTCTATACTAAATGTGTGTTTTCAATGAATTAAAATTACATGAAAAGCATTTAAAATATAAATTAATATAATCTGTATAACCTATTTCAAATTTTAAAGAAGAATTTTAATAGCTGTAATTAGCTGAGTTAAAACCTCTGTAATGTCAGGTTTTGATTAAAAAACGATAAAAATAAAATTGTAGATATATTATGACTTTTGTCATTACTTGACACTACACATAATTAACACATAGTACACATAGTGAATAACTACACATAATTATGATTATAATGCAAGTAGAAAATTCTACAATTGATTGAAGCAATACAAAGTTATCTAATCAATGCAAAACTGTCTGGAATGTTATCAGTATTCATTCTGGAGATATTGTCTCTCTGATCTGTTTTTGTTTCCATCAGTTTACTAGCATATTGCATTACACTAAGATGAACAACAGATATTACATAAAGTATTATTACTATTTTACAGCACAGATAATACCTTACACTGTCATTACATTAACTTATGATTTATTCAATGGAAGAGAATGCTGTCAAAGATCAATGGTCATCTATGATATGCCCTAGTACAGCAGTCGCAACTTGTAGTCCATGGATCTATTATGCCCTTTATTATTATTCTTGTCACAATACAGAACCATCATCACACAAAAGATATTTAGAAAAAATACAATCATTTTTCATGAAATAATTGAAAATCACTTTAAAAAGTATTTTTAAAATTTTATTGGAATCCAATAAACAAGAATTTTTTTTCAATACAAAACTTTCATTTTCAAACTTATAAAAAACATACTATAATTTATAAATGGTTTTATAATTTTGAACATAAATTTAGACATATCATTTTCAGGAAATTAAAGCATAAATAGTTAGCATAATCAACCCTTCAGAATATTTGTCATGTAAAAATCTTTCTTTTTCTGTAAAGCATTCATTTTCAATGTGCCCTCCAACCAACCAAAGATATCTGAAGTATCTCTAACCCTTGAGTGTTATGTCAATTTCTGCTTATAATCGCATGCCAACCAGTAATTAAAATTAAGTCTAATTAATATGCAAAAAATTAAAACTATGATATCTTGCTTAATTTTTGATGAAATCTTTTGAAATTTTCAAATTTTATAGTATTTTGCCCTCTTTCTAACAATGCAAGAACTTTTTTGGAATTTAATTTTTTGTAAGTTTTTGTTACATATATGAGATCAATGAAAAAACAATTTTTTTTTATATGAAATCTTAGCAACCCAATGAAATGGATGATATTTTTAGATAGCCATATCTCTTCTGAACAAAACAAGCCATGAATGAAGAAATTCAGCCAAAATTATTTATAATAAACCACAAGTTAATGATATCTAACTTCTGTGAATGAAGTTACATTAAATAATTATTAACAAACTAACATAAATTCAATGAAATATTGTTGTTTTTATTAATATTTCATATTCATTAACTTCTTACAATCATCTATACAATTTTTAAGTTTTTTTATAAATTTTTAATTTAAATTAAAAATCCTAACAAACAAAAATGGTTTCATCTTATACATAAACAGCTGTAATATCTTTATGTTGCTCTAACTGGACTGCAGATGGATTATTATAGCAACCTACCCAATACTATATGCTGTAAGGAAAAGTAGCTTGGCTGCAATTTCCCAATAAGCAAGTGGCTGCCGTAAAGCAATAAAAGTGCCTCACTCTTTAAATGGCCTGAGGATATTTACATTTTGTTTTTTTTTTGTGATTTTCTCCTAGATTTCAGTGAAACTGTAGCAAAAAAATGAATGGATATATTTTAGTTTATTTTAATAGAATTAACCAATATTTTCCTGTTATCTACAATATTTTTTTAATTTTCTTCATTTTATAGCTCATTATACGAAAAATTTCATCTTCACTTAAAATTTGGAAAATATCATTTATCTTGACCCCAAAATTAAAATAACTTTGATATATTAAGCTGAAAAATAAATAAAATGGGATAAAAAGATCCAAATTCTATCAAGTGGTTCAATTATGAACAATTTAAAAAAATATTTCAGCAACTGAAAAAATTTAGGAACAATCATCAAAAGTGGATATTTTCATTTAATCAACAGGAAAAAGGAAAAATAAATGGATTAATAAAATCAAGATTAATTTTTTAAAACTATTTATTATTATTATTATTATTTTTATCATTTTGTTTTGACATCTATACATGTTGATGACACAGAGGTATAATTAGATCATGACATCTGCAGAGGTCAATGGCACTGAAAGGATTAGAGAATGGATTTGAAACTGCTGCTCTAGTGGGAAAACTTTAATGGAACTGATAAAAACAGAATGGAGAAAATATAAAAAAAATAATATTACATATTATATAAACAATAATCATATACTTAGTTAAATATGTTATTTCACTGGAATATGAACTAAAACTTCTTATAACCATATGATTTTTTTCATTTTTGTATGAAATCCAAAAATGAAAAAATCATATGGTTATAAGAATTGTAGACTGCTTATATTTATGTAAATAATTATGATCTTATTAAAGCACTAAAAAGCAGTATAGAAATAATACACTTTAATACAAATGTTTTCAGCTTTTGCCCTCATCAGGTATACAAAGAAATTCAAACAGAGATGCACACAAAATACAAAGCTCTAAACAGGATAAATACTTTATTAACAAGTATTTATCCTGTTTAGAGCTGTTTTTTGTGTGCATTTTTGTGAGTGTAACAGGATGGCTTTAAAGTTCTTAAATTCAAACAGAACATTCTAAATTACAAACTACTTTGCTATATTCATTTCTATGGTGATGATAATATAATTAAATAAGAATTATAATGACAATAATTAAATTAAATACTATAATAATAACATAAAATAAAATCAATATTAGTGTAACATTCTTAGGATATTTACTGTGCCATTACTTATGTTCATGGAATTAACTAAGTTACTCTCTTCTGAATGTGTATATCCATGCTGATGATAATTTTTCAGCAATCCTATTGTTCAAAATATTGCCCTGTGACTTTCTCTTTAATATTTCAAACATTTCTTGTAAGAATTCATAAATTAAGTTTGAAGTCTGCTTTATAATATTTTCTTTTCCTCAATCTATTTTTATGTTATTATCGTAAAATCCTGTGAAGAATGTCATATTCAATTTGGCATCTTTTATGTTTCTTTTGTGTTCTTGTGATATTTTTTAAGATTTCGCTTTGTAAATACAATGTGATTCTGTTCTTGATTCTGTTGTTCATGTACTAGAATCTGATAGATCCCTGCTCTATACTTATTATTCCAGCAGTATTTTTCATTCCTGAGTGCTCCAAACACTATGGGTCCTTTTGATATTGCTAATTTCTTGTTTTGTTTTCTTAACTGTGTCATTAACTGCTTTATTCTTATAAAAATTATATGGGACTTTCTTATATAAATTATATGGGAGGTATTGTTAGTTTGATCAGGTTCTTCATTAGATTTGTGAGTTTCTATGCATTAGTTAACTGTTATATGGGAAATATACTTCTCATTTCTTATACATATTTAAACCCTAATTAGAATATTTAGAAAGATCACGAAACAGCCTTGAAAATAGTGCATAAATTATCTGCACAGACCGCTTGGTTGAAGAGATAACAGCAAAAAAGTGAGAAAGCTTAATGACATTGCCATTATTGTAAAAAAGACATTATTATATTCATGTGCTAGACCAGGGATGGGCAATCTTTTTCTATATAAGGATCACATTTAAAACTTTCAAACTGACACAGGAGAAAAAGAAAAAAAAACAAAATGCAGTTAAATCACAATTATTCACTCATATATGATTATAAATTAACATAGATATACTTAATGTGACTTTTGGAACTGATGTGAACATATATCCGAAATATTTGGATGAATATTAGTCACTGTTAGTTTTAAATTATTTTTGAGATGTGAGTTTGTTAGCAGATTTCTTGTTTTACTTTTTACTAAACTCACTGTAGGAAAAAACTGTTCACATACATAAGTTGTAAAAAATAATGATAGAATTTTTGCTGCATAATTCCTTAAGTTGGGAAATTGATTTTTCTCTGATAAAAGTTTTATAAAAATATATCAAATTTTTTCTTCAAAAGTGTCTTTCAAATTTAAATTACTTTACAAATCTATTATCTCCAACTGATGTTCATTTGGTGCATTTTCTATATTTACTGAGAAAGGTGCTGTAAAAATCTTTATTTCATTTTCCTGGTCAAGGAATTTTTTATTTTATTTATTTATTTTGTAATATTTTATGCAACACAGGCTGAACAAAATATTAATGCAGGCTGCATGCAGCCCAGGGCCACAGAATGCCCACCCATGCTAGACCATACCCTAAAACTTGATTTAATTCTTTTTCTCTATCACTTTGATTAGAATAGTATGTTACTGCTCCATAGTATGAGTAAAAAGCTGCTTTTTTGTAAGCAATCAAGTCATTTGACCAGAAGAAAATAAGAATAGGTGCGAAGATTGGTTTTTAAATACTGCTGTTCTATATATTGTATCTTCTAGATAAATCTGTATGTCAAGAAAATGGATGTTATCATCACTGGCTTGTTCTTTGCAGAAAGAAATATATATCAATAGATTTCATTGGTGAAAAAGTTCACATAATATGCTTATTTTGCTATCATCCTTCCATATTACTAACATATCATTAATGTGTCTTATATAGAGATCTATTGTATACCTCTATCAAAAAACCCAATACATATGCAAATTATCCTCTCATATACACAAACAGTTATAATAGTGTCAACTTTGTTGTAACTGGCCTGCAGATGCTTTGTTGACACAACACACAATACACATGCAGTGCAGTAAAGTAAGCTTGGCTGCAATTTCCTGTGAAATGATGTGTTGCCATAAAAAAAATAAAAATGCCATACCTCTTTACATGGTCTAAGGGTATTTACATTTGGATTTTCTCATATTTAACTTAATTATTGTTAAAAAAATGAACAAATAAGAAACAATATTGTTTATTTTAACAGAATTAACCAATATTTTTGTATTATCAATAATATTTTTTTAGTTTTACAAATTTTAGAGCTTGTCATAAGAAAATTTTATTTTTTATTTAAAATTTCAAAAATAATCTCATCTTATCCCAAAACCAGAATAATAGATTACTATAATATAATATAATAGAATGTAGAATCTATAAGATTCAATAAAAAAATAATCCAAATTCTACTTATACAATCTATTCAAATTATCTGTCATAAAAATGTAATTTAAAAAATTCAGCAATTGAAAAATTTGGGAACCATCATTGAAAGCGTATATTTTCAATCAATAAACAAAAAAAATCCAATCAACAATAGTTGCATTGATTAAATCAGAACTGAATTTTTTAAACCTTTTTTTCATAATTTTTTTATTCCATTTCCATGATGTGTACACATATCAACAGATTTCAACATGTTAATGCCTTATGGGAAATAAAGACTTTTATATGAGATAATCTAAAAGATTGATTGTGTCATTTACATTTTAATTTCCTTAACAACACATCTCAAAATTCATGTTCAAAATTATAAAATGGTTTGTAAATGATAAGACATTTTAAACATAAAACTTCCATTTCAAACTTACAAAAAGTAATATACAGTGAAACCTGTTAAAGTGACCATCCTTTGGGACTGACCTGACTGGTCACTTTTCACAGGTGGTCATTATGGAGGACAGTGACCCCCCCTTCCCCAAAAGAAAACAACAGATTATTCTAAACTGCAAATTTATAATTAAATATATAATATAATTAAAATCATCAACTTGCAGTCAATAGATAATGACGACATATAGTGCATATCATCTTCTGACAAACAAAGTCTTATAGCAAGCATTTACTGTATTACAATTAATACTAACCTGTATATGTGCATTTAACATAGTCAAACTTAAATAACACAGCTTCTTAAAACATGATTTCGCTCTAACATGATTTGAAAATTGCAGAAACCCTCATATAATACAGTACTTCTACAACACGATATTTACGTAAGACATTTAGAAAATTATTATTAAATTAAATATACATTTAGATATTTTCTAAATGTCTTTTGCAATTTTGTAAAAAATAATTTTTTTTTTTTATATATTTTTTTTTTTTTATTAATTTAATTTAAAATTATTTTTTTTTTTTTAAAATTATTTTTTTTTTTTAAAAAATAATTTTTTTTGTGAAAAATAAATTTTAATTCTTACTATAAATTTTTTAATACCTATACATATTCCTCAATGATTTAAAGTACATGTAAAGTAATATAAATATGTTTTTACTATCCTATAACACAAAATATTTTCATTAATTTTTTTAAATCCATACTAGGGATACACAATATACATAAAATGTAATCATGGGGAAATATTTTGCTAAAATTAGTCATAAATGCAATTTTGCTAGTTTGTTATGAGAGGAACTATCGTCCCTCTCACGAAAGTCTATTTTCGATTTCGATTTGAAATTGAATTAATTGGCGACAATTGAATATTTTGTTCCAAAAAGTTCAGAAAGTGAAGTTGTTATTATTAAAAAAAAAACATTCTCATTTTAATTGAAATGATATAAGAAGATATAATTATTAAATGAATGTTATATAGGCTGTATACTTTTTCCTTTTGTTTGATGTATATTATTTTTTAGGAGAAGATATTATTATTAAATGAATGTTATATAGGCTGTATACTTTTTTCTTTCCTTTTGTTTTACATATATTGTTTTTATAGGATCTTACGTACATATTTTTTCTTATTTATGTTACGTGTTATTAATATTCTTAATAGAAATTATATTTCTTATGTGGAATTAAAAAAGTTATTTTTTTTAATTGGCTTTGGAACATAACTCATCTTTTTGTATTGGTTCTGGGTCTCATATAACACAGTTTCACACAACACAGCATTTTTCAGGAACCTATCTATTGTGTTATAGAAGAGATACCTGTACTGCATGAAGATATCCCTCCTATTACTTATACAGTAATATTATAATATTTGCTTTATAATATACTGGTTTAACAGACTGTTTTATCATAACAGAAAAATTCTAATGGAATACTAAGCCTTAGAATTTTATCTAACGGAAAAAATTATAAGGAAGGAAAATTCAGTAATTTCTTCATGAAATTAATCTTCTTGGTCACTTCAGCAGGTTAAAATTTCTTAAAACTATGTGAGTGGTTGATATACACATTAGACAGAAGATCACTATACAAAACAAAAATAGCATTACATCCTATGGGAAACAAACCAGCTTTTGAAATTAGGTCTCTTTAGCCAGGTGGTCACTGTATAAAGGTGGTCATTTTAACAGGTTTCATTGTATTTTACTGAATTTCAATATAATATATTAATATGCTTTTTCATGAAATATTTGAAAATCATTTTAAATGGTTTTATTTTTGAAATATCTTATATTATCTTGTGATTATAATAAATGTGATATAGGCTGTAAGTTTGAGACCACTGTTCTACATTGTCCTGATTATATATGGCAAATTTCATCAGAACAGTTGAAAGGGCAGTTTCTTAAAGAAAGTGCAGAATGGTATTTCACATTCCATCTATAAAACATATATTTGACTACATTTACCTTTTGTTTTAAAGCTTCCATTTTGGAACGATGTCTTCGTCCTCTTCTTCCTGTCCAACCAGCTGCAAATTCTGTCCCTAATGATGTTTCTGCTGTGAAGGAATGTTTTGTTCCACGATTAGATTCAAAAATAAAACCAGGCAAATCTTCACGGAGTATTGTTGCTTGCTGTAAAGATGATTAATTTATTTTATATATCATTAATTAACATTAACAAATAGTTAATTTATAAAATTATATATACATATTTTATAGAAATTAATATAAAACAGCAATATTCAGTATAAAAATATTTTAAAATAAATATATTCTAAATTTTTAAATGATGGAAACTAGAAAATTATAAACTTTTAAACTAATTTCAAGCACTAATAAGCAGTCCAATATTTTTCTAATAAAACACTTTAATACGAATAACATTTTCAGCTTTTAACCCATCTTCAACTCTTACAAACTGTTTAAGTTATGGAACACAATAAAAAACGCTACAATTCTAGGACTTATAATATAATTTTTAAATATTTAAAATTCACAAAAATGATTTCAAATTTTTAACAGATCGTCTTAAAAATTTATTAAAATTTAACGAAAATAAAAATATACTTAAATAAAATTGTAACTAAGTATGCAAAATTAAAAGTCCAATTGCACTTTAGTTTCTAGAAGCGCACAAATTATATTTGCACAAAAACCACTTTCTATCATTATTAAATTGGAGAACTCCCTTCTAAAGCAAATTTCCATGCTTTAGAGATATTAGTCATTTGTTTGTTGTTTATTTCTACCCCGTTTTTTACTACCTCTATATATTTGTATTTCCTCTGCAGTAAATAACTTGTTTACGTTATCTAATTGTTTCAATACTCTACTCTTCTTCCAATCTATTTTCACATTATATTCATATGCTCTTTTAGCTAGAACGGTCGTTAAATTAGCATTTCTTATGTCCCTTTTGTGCTATAACAATAAATAAATAAGCCTTTTTTTCGAAGTAGAAAAAAGATATAATTTATTACAGAAGTACTTTCGACTTCAGTGTCAAAAGTACTTCCGTAATGATGTACGGCTGACGATGATTTACTGAAGTCGAAAGTACTTCCGTAATAAATTATCTCTCTCTTTTTTCCACTTCGAAAAAAGGCTTATTTATTTATTGTTATACCATTAATACAAGTGGAAGTTTATTTATACATTACCCTTTTGTGCTTATTTGGATTAATCTTTTTATTAAATCTTTAATCTTTAATTAATCTTTAATTTAAATTATGAATATTATATATACAATAAAATTATGAATAAAAGAGAATAAAAAGAAGGTAAGTATGCAGAACGTATAACAAGAACAGCAGAATTATAGAATAGGAATGGTAGAAAGTCAGCATAGAGCTAACTTCACAATAGTACCAAGCACACTAAAAAACTTCAAGACGGTAAATAAAATTATGAATAAAAGAGATATGAAACCTGCATACAAGAGAGCGCAAACTATCTTTAACCTACTCTGAAATGTAAAAGATGAATACAGACAAGAAGAAAGAACAGGAATATACCAAATACCACTAATAAACCTAGAAAATGATCAAAATGAAGTATATATAGGAGCAAGACATCCAAAAGATTAATTTAAGATTAAAGATTAAAGATTAAAGCTGCCCCCCTTTTTTTATGATGCCATTTATCATTCGACCATTCTGGTATAATCATCGGAGTGTTTGTTGGTTTTCTAACTACTGATGTCACAATAGAGAGATTTCTGAATTTCAGAAATACTTGTGGACTTCTTCATACTTCCAAGCTACGGTTTAAAACTCGCACTAGAACAAAAAGAGAAAGAGTATACACTTCTTAGACATAAACTTAGAAATTAGAAATCGCTCCAGTGTCATCATAAAAAAAGCAGCTTTAAGATCTTATGTTAATAGAGCACTTACGAATTGTAGTGATAAGTGATTGCTAAAAAATGAGTTGGAGCAGATAAAAAATATAGTACAAAAGCATGGTTATAATAAGAATTTAATAGACAAGTTATATAAAGAATTGCATAAAAAGCAGGTAAGTATGCAGAACGTATAACAAGAACAGCAGAATTATAGAATAGGAATGGTAGAAAGTCAGCATAGAGCTAACTTCACAATAGTACCAAGCACACTAAAAAACTTCAAGACGGTAAACAAAATTATGAATAAGAGAGATATGAAACCTGCATACAAGAGAGTGCAAACTACCTTTAACCTACTTTGAAATGTAAAAGATGAATACAGACAAGAAGAAAGAATGGGAATATACCAAATACCACTAATAAACCTAGAAAATGATCAAAATGAAGTATATACAGGAGCAAGACACCTAAAAGATAAAATTAATAAACACAAAAGAGACATAAGAAATGCTAATTTAACAACCGCTCTAGCTAAAAGAGCATACAAATATAATGTGATAATAGAATGGGAGAAGAGTAGAGTATTGAAACAATTAGATTGTGAAGAGGTTAACTCTGACCTATCTTGTCTATTATTTTATTATGCTCTTTTTATTATTTATCATTATATTCATTATTATTTAAGATATTATATTTTTGTTTAAGAGTTAACTTACTTCCATGTTCTCCATTAGTTTTTAGCAATCACGTGTTTACAAACGGACATCCGTTTTCCGAGAAAGCTTTCTAGGTTTGTGACTCATCTACATAATTTTACCACTGATCCAATATGAGAAAATAAGAATGTTCTTTTATCAATGTTTTGTTCAGTTTATAATTTAACTGTAAAGAGTATGACATGACTCAATTACTTTGTAAACTAATAAATTTAAATTTGTTGCACAAATTTATGTAAATGAAGCAACACGGGACTGTAAGTCACTCTATATAAAAGCTTACATAGCCAACGACACAGCGAGGTGTTGTATTGAGCTAGAACTAGAAGAGTGACATTCAAAATTCCTGTAAAGAACTACAATTGCTGGAAGTTTGTATCAGTGGTGGAGGTAGTAGTATTAATTAGTAGTTAAGGTGAATATTTTGATTTTTGGATATTTGAACTTGAATTAAGTCAGTTTAGTTGATAAATTGAATTTTGCTTTATTAATGTTTAAATAAAGCTTTGTTAACACTTTTTGTAAGTGTTTTGAGTCTAATAAATTTATATTTTTGTTACTTAACTAGTTTTGAGAATTTATTCAATTTATTAGTATAAGTTTCTAATATCATTTGTTATTTTTTGATCTAACACTTATTTAATACTTCTAGTTGTAACTTTTGGTTTCGTTTTTGTTGGTTAGACATTAATTCTTGATAGATTGTTTTGGATTTAATTATATTTAATTTAGAACATAGTAAAAGACCTGAGCTCAAGCTGAACTCTGGAACTGCAGGTCATTAGACCGTTAGATTAGTTATAATTAATTATTATTGGGGTTTGTTAGAATTTGCGAATTTGCAAGATAACATTAATGAGTTATTTACTGCGGAGGAAATACAAATATATAGAGATAGTAAAAAACTGGGTAGTAATAAACGACAAACAAATGACTAATATCTCTAAAGCATGGAAATTTGCTTTAGAAGGGAGTTCTCCAATTTAATAATGATAGAAAGTGGTTTTTGCGCAAATATAATTTGTGTGCTTCCAGAAACTAAAGCGCAATTGAACTTTTAATTACAGTTTTATTTTTGTTAAATTTTAACAAATTTTTATGGTGTGTTAAAAATTTGAAATCATTTTTATGAATTTTAAATATTTAAAAATTATATTATAAGTTCTAGAATTGTAGCATTTTTTATTGTGTTCTATAACCTAAACAGTTTGTAAGAGGTGAAGATGGCTTAAAAGCCAAAAATGTTACTCGCATTAAAGTGTTTTATTAGTAAAATATTGGACTGCTTATTAGTGCTTGAAATTAGTTTAAAAGTTAATCAAACACCAACAAAGCAGTAAGTTTTTGAGTTTTGTCTAGAAAATTATAAGTCAATATTAGAAAATTTACTTTTTGGACATGAAAATTCTATTCAATTTTATACATTTTAGCATAACAAGATGAGTGAAACAGAACATAACTATATTACTGAAAACCAGTGGCAGCTCACGAGTTGAAATCGTGAGGGTGCTGCAATTTTCGAAATATGCATACACACTGTAAATACAGTATATAAGTATTTGGATAAAATAGCAAAATTATGATAAAAATTAAAACAAAAATTATAAATGAAAAATATTGTTTATTGTTGATAAAATTGTACAGTTTAGTATAATTCAAAATGTTATATCTTTAATTGTAACGTCCAAATATTGAGAGAGACAGAATTAACACGATAAGCACTATAAACATGCTACTACTGACTCAACCAGCTTATAAACAGTGGAACTGCACAATGGACAGTGTTGCATTAGCTAATAGCTCGCATCTATGCATGTCACTATGACATGAATATACATGTGTGAATAGAAATATGACACTATGGTAAATGCAATGCCACTAGTGTCCTACAATCTCCTAAGTGCTACAAGATAGATTTTTATTATTTTTTTATACAAAATAAGAAAATTATATATGATTGCTGATGATAAAATTAAGTATTACAATCAAATATATATAAACTAATAAATATATTTATATATTGAGAAAAATTGGGAGTGCTGCAGTTCCGCAGAGCCTATGCATGAGTCGGCCTTGCTGAAAACTATTTTTGATAGGTAAATGAGAATAAATTGTTTATACTTACTATCTTAATATTAAAGAAATCTGCTGAATTATTAATAAAAGCAATGTATTTATATATATATAAATGCATTAATTTTATAAATAATTCAACATTTTCTTTAATAAAATAATAAAACAGAAATAAAAACTGTAACTTCTGAATATTTCAGAATCAAATACGGAAAAATTACATAGATGAAGTATATTTGTTTGTTTAACTTCTATTACTAATTGATTCCAAAAAATTAATGCATCTCAAAATATCTAACAAGGGGATAATTAAATAAAATTATATTAACTTTAAATTTGAATAAAATATAAATTTAAAACAAAATTATATTATATACAAAAAATAAACATAAATCGAAATAAAACTCATCGTGCAACGCAATTAATTACTTTATAATAATTTGAAAAACTAATTATTATTATTTAAAAATCTATATATTTTAAAATATAAAATTATAAATTTTCGCGCAACAAAATTAATTTTTTTAAACGCGTACACGCTATTGCACGACTCACCTTCCTGTTTTGTTAACGCTTCGAATAGTCAGTCACCTAAGGCTTGACTTACTAATGACACTCATCGTCTACCTCAACCCTCTGTTGCTTGAGAAGTGCTACATGCAGAGGTAAGAATATACTTCATGGCATGGCAGCAATATCTAGCGGTAGAGCTACACACACGAAGTCCCGCCCACTTCAAGACACAGCAGCCTGTTTAAGGCAGCTGCTGTCCATAAAACTAATTCCACACTAGCAGAAAACTTTTAACTGTCTCATGACTGGGACAAAGGGTTTGCATTCTGCGGTTTTTCAAAAACCGTAGATTTTATGACACGTGGTAGAAAAGAACTTATAAAAAGAGCTGTTCAGATTATGTGGATTTTTATTGCTGAATCAGCACCTACACACTAATAAATGAGATCTTACACAATGAATCCGATCATCGTTAAAATTGGAGAAATTTTTAGATAACAGAATCATCAAAAGGATTTATTTGACTTATTTTAAAAATATTTTGATAAAATTTGTGTTTTAAATCCAGATCTGTAAAAAAAATATACTTATTCGTAAGCTTAACGCAACAATAAAAACTAAACGAATGTTTTTAAAATCATAAGAAGAAAGATGCAAAACCATATACAACCTGTTAACTGAAAATACTAAGATTTTCATCTTTAAATAATATAAAGTCAGAACTATAAGTTATATATGTTTTATTTATTTTGCAACACAAAATTATTCAGAAAACCGATAAAACAACAAAACAGTCACATATTTGTGACCATAAAAATATATTTTGTGCATTGTTTTGCATTAATGCAGTTATAAAATTTTGTGTTGAATTTGGAATTTCAATATTTTTATGATTTTTTTATCTTAAAAAAGATAATGTTTTGAATATTTATTTATTATTTAATTATATATATTTTGTAAATTAAAATTTAATTATTTCTTCAGTTTATTACAGATCATGAGTATAAATGGAGACAATAAATGAATTTCCCTTATTTTCAGTGAGATTTGTAGGTATGCACATTATTTTCATTAAAATATAACAAAAAATTAATTTTTATTTATAATTTAAAGTTTTTCTTTGAAAACCAGCTACTTTTGGAGATTATAAAGGCCTACCAATGGTAAATATTTTTATATTATTTTTAGACTTGAATAAAAAATGAGAAAAATGGCAAGATAACAGTGAAAAATTATTAAATTTTAGATAATATGAAGTATTTTAAACTTTTTAAAGATTTTCATCAGCAGAAAATATCACTAGAAGTGAGAATATGTATGTACTTGCTATAATTAAGTTTATGACTTTAGACTCCTTTATTTTTCTTCTAAATTAATAAAAATTATTATATACAATATTAAAAATTTCCGATTCATGAATAAGTAAAATTTTTAATTTAATTAAAATTTCATAAGTTGACTAACATATAATTAAGCATAGATGATTATTATGTTAGGACCAAATTCATAAGCAGTTAAGAGCTAAATTACTACTCAATAAATTAATAAAAAGTTATTTATACCCATTTTTAAATCTAAATTTATAAGACTACTGCGTTAAATATTTCTAATGAAGAAATTTTTTAAACTGTTTCAAATAATATATACAAAGTACTGTCCTCGGTCTTTTACGTTCAAAATTCCTCATAAATATAAAAATTCTTAATTAATTTAATCAAAATCATCACAGAAAATAGCCTTAATAAGAAGACCAAACAATGACTGCAAATTTAATAAGTAAATGAAAGTAGAGTTATGTTGCGTAAACGGATGTCCATTCATTACAATTAAGTGAATGCCTTGTAGACAAGAAACAGAAGAGGAGATCATTTTATAGTGCCATTAGTCGAAGGTTCTCTGGAAACTTTTATTAAAATATTAATAAAAATATATATATTCAAGAGTAATGTAACAAAATCGTATTTAAAAAATCATTAAGTTTGCCTCGGATGCATGCACTACCAAATTATAAACTTAATACCGTTATAGACCTCTACTTTGCTGTTTTATTACTCGAACTTTCTACTTTTACAACACTTTGTTTCGTGTATAAATGTAAAAAGTATACTTTTTCCTTTTGTATTTTCTATTTTCTTTACTTTTATTTTCTATTTTTGTAGAATATAAATTATTCTTTATCTCTGAAAATTTACAAAACAGTAGAGCGAAACGTTATCGTTCATTCATTATGAATGAAGCAACGTGAATGGAAAAATTTACGTTACTCTCAAATTCAACTTAACGTACGTCGGATACCTGATAAGAAAATAAATTATTCGATTAAATGTTCCATCCAATCATGTAATAAAGGATTTTTCATCTTATTCACTGTTCGTTCTAAAGAAAAGTAACAATTTTTTTGAATTATTTCTGCAAACTTAGCATCTAAGAAAAGAAAAAAAAAAATGCTATTTTATGACGCATTTTAAAAACTTTCTAACAAGTAAAAAACTTTGATATTATTTTTAATATTTTAAAAGCTACTAAACATAGTTTGATTGTAAGAAATCTGTTCAAAAAATTCAAACATTGCACTCTAGTAATAAAAAATAGTCAATGCAATAAAAACTTAATACATAAGTTATGTTATAATTGATAAATTTGTTTATTTATATAAATCAATGAAGTTTTATTTATTGCACGCTAAATTTTATCTTTAGAAAAGCAATTCTTTTATTAAAAATTATATTATAATCTAATTTATGATTTATTCATATCTAAAAAACAATTACATAAATAAACTTTTAAATTCGATGAAAGTTGAAGTCAAATATTTACTTTTCTAAAAGAAAAATGACTTTTGCAATTTTCCCTTTCTGTCTTCTTCTGGTGAAGATTGAGTAGGCCAATTTCTTCTAACTGAGAAGCAAAGTAATCGATCAAATGGATAAAATTCTCTCTCTCTCTTGCAGAGTGAATGGACACAAGGGGCTAATGTCGCTAAATTTTCTGGTAAGAGTCTCTACCCCAGGGTAAAAACTTTGCGATTAGTTCTTTTCCTCTATTCTAGCACATGGCATACCGCGATTTTATTAACACCGTGATAAATTTCCACTGATGCAATATTGAAACAGTTCTGTTTTAATAGAGAAACTTTTCAACTTTAACAAAAAAGAAAATAATTCAAAACAAAAATTTTCATTCGCTAAAAAGACAAATAACAATAAAAAAATAAAAATTTTTAACGAATTATTTTTCAAATATTAGTGCCATTTTTCTAAATTACATATAAGAGCTAACATAGAATTTTTATCGAGAAATTAGTTCTAAAAATTTAATCAGAAGCATTAATATTATTAAAATTATGGATGAACAATTAATATCAAAAGAATTTTTAAAGTAATTATTTGCAAAAAAATTACTTTTAAAATGCTTAGAATGAAATTATAACAAAAAGAAAATATTTATCAATAATGATTTATCGCTTAAAATTATAAATTGAAACAATATTTATTCAATAGTAGGACATCATTGATAAATAAATAGTTTTATATTTTACGAATTTTCATTGTAGCTATAAAATTAAAAATAAGATTAAATTTATATATGCAACTTTTTAAAAAAAATCAAATTGTATGAACTGATTAAAGTTATTTTTTATTTTTAGTCTTTATTTCATTATAAATAATATTAGATACAAACAACTATTTTAAGTATAGGCCTAGGCCGTGTTGAAACTAAAAATTATTATTATAAATTATTAAAATCAAATTATTGGAATATAAAAGTAATTGTTTGAAAGATATGTTCATAGAAAATATTTATAATTTTAATTTGTTATTTCATCAATCTCTTACTTCATACTCTTACTGGTAAAATTCTTTCCACTTTACTTTACTAAATAATTTCTAAGCTAATTTTAAATTTTTAAAAATTATCTTGTTACAAAATTCAAATAAGTTTAAAACAAAATCACAGAAAAACTTAAATTTAACATCAATAGCCTTCCATATCAAAATTAGACAAACTTATGTCTATTTAGATAAATAATTTAATTGCTTTCTTTGTTTTTAAATTCAGTTTCAATTATGTAATTTTACTTGATTTTATTTTCTTTTTAAATTTTATTCTTAGCGTATATTACACTTATTTTTTGCTAGTACTTTATAAATTTATTAAACTAAAAGTTGAATCGTAGAAAAGTATTGTTTGCATATTCTCAATACAAAATATTTCTGCATAATTCTTATGTTAAAGTTAACGTTTCTGTGTGTTTTATTTAAAAAAATAATTATCTATATACTGTTATAACATTAAAATAAACATTTAAATAATTGATATTGGACGAGATACGACTCTGTTTCATATTGTAGATTTGCGTACAGTTTTAAGATTCATAAAATTTTTCTTGCTAATGAAACCTTTAATATTAAATTACTAGCTTAATTAAGTTCTAATTTATGATTGCTAATTATATTTATTTAACAAAACATTAAAAAAACTTGTCTTAGTTACATTTTTTCTTATGTTTGGATTTTACACAGGGCTATTAAAACATGAATTAAAGCTTTCGTTTTTAATTTATGTCTAAATATATAGAATATAATTTTTAACTTCTTACCGGGCTATTTATAAAAATTTTTCGGGTTATAAATAAACACTTTTTTACATTCTTTTCATAATGGCATCTTCATTAAGATTTTAATTTAAACAACCCATCAAATTTAATGATGTTCTTGAAATTCTTTTTAGGATTATCGATTTTCTTTACTCTTTCTTTCAATGAAAGACAAAAGAAATTTTTCGTAAATTCCAGAATCAAATTGAAAATTTTAAAAGAAAGAATAAATGTTGGTTTAAAGTATATTTTTTAATTAACTCTTATTATCTTTTACAACCATTTTTAAGTGAAAAATTATTGGTTAAAACTTCGACTTGTTACTTGGCTAAAAATTGTGAAGTAGCAAGTTTTCTAATACAAATATTTTGGAAAGATTTTACCTGGAATGCTGTCATCAAATTTCTTGTTTACATTTTGTTTTATGTTTTACTGGTTACAGCTTTTACTGATTTTGTCAAGTGATTAAAATATATTATAATTGCAAACACTAGAAAGAACATCTCAGCATATTTATATTCAACCTGAACACAATGTTAACTTTAGAATGAACTAGTGGAAGCATTCACAGTACATTTTGTTTTATGTTTTACTGGTTACAGCTTTTACTGATTTTGTCAAGTGATTAAAACATATTATAATTGCAAGCACTAGAAAGAACATCTCAGCATATTTATAATCAACCTGAACACAATGTTAACTTTAAAATGAACTAGTGGAAGCATTCACGGTAAAATCTTGTCAAATTTTTGCATGTTTCAATGCAATTTTATTATAATATTTTTAATGGTAATTGATATTAAATTTTCCAAATTTTAATTAAATTAATATGTCAATAATAACAATTATTCATTTCTTAATTTTATATTTAATTATTTTATTTATCAATAAAATTTAGCTTACAATAAATAATATAAAGCAACTTCTTCCTAATTAAAGATGAATTTGTGAGAAAAATAGCTCCAGTCTTTTAATATGTAAAGGCCTATTGTTGTAAATACAATACTGTATACTTTTTAGCTATTTTGCAATAATTGAAAATATAAAGATATTTTCATTTTTCAGTTTTAGATAAAACGTCATTATTTACGTTGAGAAATTCATTAATGCTTTATACACGGTTAATTACAGTATAACAATATAAATGTTAATAAACAAAATGACGTAACAATGATATTTTAAACAAAACAATCATAGTTAGATTATAGAATGAAAAAGAGAATTTTTCTTTTAAAATGAAAATAAAATAATTCAGAAGAAAATTTAAATCTTATTTTTCTTTTGAACTTGAACAAGTTGGATGAATTATTTAAAAAAGATAAAATTTTTTACTGCTGTTAGCATATTTTGAATAGAATTTTTATAAAATAAATAGCGAAATAGCAAATACTTTAACTTTTTTATAAGAAAAAATAAATTTAATATTGAGATATCTCTTTATTTTTTTAAACTGTAGAGCTAAAATAGTTTCTCAAATAAAATATATTTTTTAATCATTTTATCTATTGAAGGATTATTTAAATCATTATTTATTGATAATTATTATATAGAGATATCAATTAATTTGATTTACTAAACATAAAGATGAAATAATTTAGATGTTTTCTTTAAATTCTTTTATGCCACAATTGTAGTTTTTATGCTATAAAAATCTCACTGAAAAGAAAATTATTAGAAAAATTTTAATCGATATTTATTCGAAAGTTATTTAAGTTTTATATTATGTACAAAAACCACTCTTGAAAACAGGCAAATTTTTAGAAAATAGCATTTTTTTCCTTCTTCTTCTTAAAGTGATAGGCTTTTTAAATTGAGCTTTTTCTTTATCATAAGATAGAAAGTAATTTATAACGTTAAACATATGCGATAGTAAAGTTTTATTTTCTAGGAGAATTTTATAAAGACTTTGAATTAATATACTGTATATTATTTTTTAATTGATTAAACAATGCTTTCTGTTAGTTGGATATAATTAAAAATAAAATATTTATCACTAATTACCTAATATTTAATATAATAATTTTTATTGACTTTTTCAATGATTGTAATCGATTTTAGAATCTAATTGAACTCGGTTTAAGTCACTGCTGTTTTTTCTACTCCACTTCTTTTATAGGTCTCCAAACATGATTAAAATTTAATTTGGAATTTTAAACTTTTTTCGATATTTAAATTATTCTATCTAAAAGAAAAAAAGCAGATAGAGAATAACTCAATCAAGAAATAGCAATTTATAGATTTATCTTAGTAAAATATTTTAACATATCACGAAAAATACGAATGGCAGATTTAGATTAACAAACTAGATTTCCAAAGCATGCAAAACATTAATTCATACACTCAGAAAAGTAATTTTTTAACTTAAATGTCTTGGTCTACTTAAATATAAATTAATGTTCATCTTTCTAAAACTTTATGTGTCGGTTCTGCTATGTTTAAACTTAATGTAATCCAATCTGGTCTACTTTCTTCCCACTTTACCTAGAGATTTATTTCTTTCGGTTAGATTGTGATCTTTTTTTTCAAAATACATTACATTATTTTTGAGACCACACATTGAGACGAATTGAAGACTGATATAGGAGCAACAACCTACTGTACAAAGTTTTTCTAAACATTTAGCTATTTTTAAAGCAGTTAAATTGTTTTTATTTTAAATTTTTCATCGAATATATAATAAAAAGTTTACTAGTTGATGAAATTTACTCAATACTATTTAAAGAATTTTAAAATTAATAATGAAATTTTTAAATTATTCTTCATAAGAGGTAATAATTTGTAGTCTTAAATTTTTAGAATGTTTATTTTGGAAATTTGAAAGGTCGACGGGTTAATCCCAAAAAAACTTTTCGGTCCTCAGGCTAGATATCGGCGTTTCCCGTTCTCAAGCAATCCGTCAGTTTCGATGCGATCGTTCAGGCGGCGCTGGATTCTAACCAAATATCTCGGCCGCGACGGTGTGCGACTGGGCGCGACAAGGTATGCACTTTTTATCGATTCTTGCCCTTACTTCCACCTTCTCTGTCGTCGTTAGCAATCACGGAAGAGCTATCCCGGGTAATGACGTCATCATCTAATTTTACCACTGGTGTGGAAGAGCTGTCCCGGGTAATGACGTCATTATCTAATTTTACCACTGGTCTATCTAATCTAAATACTTTTACCACTGATCTGATATGAGAAAGTAAGAATGTCCCTACACGACGCTCTTCCGATCTTGATCCAATATGTGAATATAAGAATGATCTTTGATGTTTTGTTCGTATATAATTAAATTGTAAAGAGGATGACATGAAAGAATTACTTGTAAGCTAATAACTTTAAAACTTGTTACGTATAAGTATGTAAATGAAACAACACGGGACTGTACGTCACTCGAATATAAAAAGCCTACGAAAACAACAACAGATGAGGTGTTGTTTCGAACGTGAAGTTGGCGAAGGGACATTTGAGTTCCTTATAAAGATCGACTACTGTTTGAAGTTTGTATCAGTGGTGGAGGTAGTAGATTTAAGTAGTATTTAATAAAGTTCTTTTTTTGTGAATAATTGATTGTTGATATTTGAATTGGAGTAAACAAGTTTTGTGGATTAATTTATTGTTGCTTTATTATAGTTTCAATAAAGCACGTATTGATACTTTTGTAAGTGTTATGAGTCTAATAAATTTTATAATTTTTTGTCATTTAACTTGTTTTGAGATTTATTCAATTTATTAGCATAAGTTTCTAACATCATTGTTTGTTCTAGTCCTAACACTTAATCGGTACTTTTCGTTTAAGTTCCGATTTCCGGTTTCGTTTTGTCAGTTAGACGTTACGTTGTTGTTACTGTTTTGTAGTTAATTATTTTTAAGTTAGAGTTTAGTTTAAGACCTGAGCTCAGGCCGAACTCTGGATTTCAGAATCGCTAGACCATTAGGATTAGTTCATAATTAATAGTATTGACATTCGTTCTAATCCGCGACTTTGCAAGATGTTCCGCGTTTATGCAATGGGAAAAGACTGTGTAGTGACGTTGACGTCAACCTCTGGACACTCGATATCGGAGAGGCACGCTGAGGGGACAAACGTGAACTTTGACCTAGGAGAGGACACGCAGCGACAGTTCCCAGGACAGAAAAATTTAGTCGTTCGCTGGACCGCAACACGATCAGACTCAACAGAGAAAACTCCTTCAAAAATATACGTTCGTCTAACAGTAGATAGGAACCAACGAATCATATTCCTATATTGGTGACCCGAACGTGATTCGTAAATCGCAGAATACAACCTGCATTTTTTT
>AYEL01087382.1:0-51799 GCA_000484575.1 Olivierus martensii | reverse complement strand
ACGGATCTTTGAGCCGAGCCACACATCTCGGCAGTGATGGTGACTTCCCCCGGTGGGAGACGGGATGACTCTCTTCATCGACGTCTTCCACCGGTGCCAACCGGCCTCGGTCCATCCCGTACCTCTGTCTGATCTCTTCTTCCCTCTTGGCTCGTCTGGCCGGCTCCTTCTTCTTCTCTTTCCACTGTTGAAAATCTTCAGGCGGTGCCGGGGGAAGTTCCCTGCCCGACACCGTCTGTGCGAAGATTCTCCCTGCTTCATCTATTCTTCTTACCCTCTCCTCCGTCTCTTTCAATTTGTTCTCTCTCTCTCTAATTCTCCGAAACATTGTAAACTCAAAGCAAACAAATCGTATTAATCTGAGATTAATAATAACAACTGAAGAAAGAATTGTTGCGTTAACAAAGCTCGGTATCCAATATTATCTACAGTCAATATATACTATATAGAAATATATTTTGATTTCCAAATTCACCCTTAACTTTTTCGTGTTACTTTTATCAAAAATCATTTCATCATATTTAGTTGCTATTTAAACATAGCACCAGTACCGGATTTACCATTAAACTATATAAGCTCAAATTTGGCACTTTAGCTTTCAAGAGGTCTCTAAATTTTAAGAAAAATTATTGAACAGAAAAAAATTTTTTATGTTACCCACTTAACCTGTAAAAAAAATGCGATTGAAATTCATCTATGGCGATCAAAGGTGGCTAAGATGGCTGCCGGTTTTCACAGCCTATTTACTTTTTCAACCTTTGAAAGCGATAAAGGCATTTTGATCACAACGATTATTAACGATAGAATCTACGATTTTAATGGCTATTAGACGATTTAAGATGCCTCATTTTCAACGAATACAATGTTTATGTTAAACATATTTGTATGTGTTTATGTTATATTGTATTTTGTTTAATTTATATTATACACGTCTTAAAGTTAAATAATTTAATAAAGAGGTTTGCTGCGTATTAATAACCTCTATTAATAGACCTATAGACATATTTCATTGATGCAATATGGCCCTTTCTCCCAAAAGTTTGCCCACCCCTGATATAGATTGTAGCTCTTCTATTCTACATATTACCGTATAAATAATTCATCCCTGAAAATTTTAAAATAGCGACGAAATCTTACAAAATGTCAGCTACTCCGCACTTAATCCGAAACGAGGTAAGAGCGTACGTGCAAGTTATGAAACCTTTGAAGTTTTTTACGCATCCTAATTTGCACTAGCAGAAATATGAACAAATCTACTATAAAATGATTTTTACCGCATTAAGATAGGTTGTTTCGTTTTAGAGTTATCTTTTGTTAAAGAAACAAGGATTGAACTTTAAAATGTGAGAGTACAACTCCATCCCACCTATTTCGATCGGCTTTAACCTACAGGCTGAGAGCCATCGAAAAGTTACTTGTGTAAAAGAGTTTAGGTCAGTGGCGTAGCGTAGGGGAGCAAAGGAGGCGCCTAACCCGGGCCGCACTTTGCTAGGGGCAGCAAAATCCCTATCATTGAATTAATATTACGAAGACTTGAAGAGATCCAACTCCACAAAAACAGTGAAGCTAAAAACGTCCGCAACAATACTTTGTGCAGTAGCTACTTACTGCGACTGCGCAAAGTATATGACCCACTACTCTCCATAAAGTCTTGTCTTCTAACAACACGTGCACAACTGCTTGCGTATCTAAAAACAGTTTGGATTCGTAAATTTCGTTCTTTGTCGATGTATATTGCCTTAGATGTGAGATCAGCAAGTGTCAACTTTCCAGAGTGTAGACAAATATAAGTACCTTGCTTACCTAAAGTAAGGAGACACAAGCAGTGGCGCGTTATCCTATGGGCAAAAGGGCAACTGCCTAGGCCCCATTCCCAATATTGATTTGGGAACTGGAGCTCCAAAGTTCCCAAATCAATATTCTATAAATTTATTTTTGTAGTAAAAATATCGGAAATTAAATTTATGTTCTATTCTGAGGACCCTAGATTGCAGGTGTGACGCAGTAGTTTAAACTGTAAAAACTAACCAATTCAATTGGGGAAAGTTTAACTGTAAATGACCTTTTAGGTTGGAGGGGAAACGGAAGAATTTTTATAACTGTCAAACAGTCAAACAAACTATAAACAATGCCTTCAGAGAAGAAACAATGATCAAATTACAAACAGCTGTAAGATCCAGATCTAGAGATCTGAGTAAAACAATATTGTAAAATATTCTATCAATAAGATCCACCTGCCAATCCCAATGGAAGAGAGGTGGTGCCACTTAACCAAATAAGATCAAAAATGAGTTCAAACTTCTCTTTCTCTCTCTCTCTACTGATGTGATTGGATAGACCAAAAACAAAAATATAAAGGGACAGCCAAACAGCACTGAGCGCACACACTCGCCCTCTCTTACTCGTTGAGTCACTCCTCATCACTACTATTGCTTCATTTTTGATCCATCCAGAATTATTTTAAAGTAAGGAAAAAAGAAAAAAAGAAACTCTCTTAGGGTATGTTTATGGGTCAGATGCAAAAAAATCTCCCCTTTTTTAGTAGGAATTTTCTTTTTTTTTTTAATTTATTAGTTTTGCTTCTTTCATTTTTTGTTCTGTAATTGGGATAGAATAAATGGATTTCTGAAAATATATGTTTATAATTTTGATATTTTCCAGGATTCTTCATAATTATTCCCATTGGTGTTTTAGTTTGATTAGTGCGGTTTTGAGATATATATATATATATAATGTATTGCGAGGATTTATTAACCGCAGTAATCAAGGGATTCCTGTTATTAGAATTAAAACGTGTTTTCGCAATAAATTTTGTTTTCTAGTTTGTAAGAATTTTAAATTTGGAGAAAAAAATCGCTTTGCAGCTTAATATTTTCCTCGCTCTAGAAATTTTTTCTTTATAATAATAATATATTTTTGTGGGGGGAGGGGCGGCATATTTGTTATCTGCCCCGGGCGGCAGAAACCTACGCTACGCCACTGGTTTAGGTCACTCTGCCTTCGTTTTTTAAAAAAACGAGGTCAAATATCATGACGAAGGTCCGCACCGCATATATAGGCTACCTAAAAAATTGCAACTACTTCCAGAGCCGGTCCTATGATAGTTAGGAAAATATCATGACGAAGGTCCGCACCGCATATATAGGCTACCTAAAAAATTGCAACTACTGTCTTCCAGAGCCGGCCCTATGATAGTTGGGCGCCCTGCTGCAAAGTTCTTTTATAGCGCCCCCTATATTTTTTAAAGACAATAATGGCTAAATAATTTTGTAAGACGCCCCCATACGGTGGCGCCCTGATGCTGTGCATCACTTGCATCCTGCCTTGGACCGACTCTGACTACTTCAACCAAAGCGGCAGCGTAGTGTATAAGGCGCTTTCCTGCGAAACTGAACGTTGTAAGTTCGAGTCTCGCTTATGTAATTTTCTTCAATTGAATGAATTAAAATATTGCTAACTATAAAACTTCAGGCAATAAAAAGCAAGTTTTTTTGTCATAGTTATATTTGGCAAAATCACTTTTCAATTATTATTCGTTGCTGAATATTTCTGATAGCCAAAATTATTTAGAAGAATTGTGTTGTATATACTCGTAATTTTAATCTTGTTATATTATTATAAATTTTGGATGTTCTAGTTATAATTTCTAATTTATAAAGACAAAATTTAAATTAAAAAATTTGTTTCTTAATTATTTTATTGTGACTTAATATAGCGTTAATGATTTGAACAATTCTAACTTTAAATAATCAAACCAAATGCAGAAAATAAAGAATATCTTTTATATATTTATATATTATTTTCTGTTTGATAAATTATTCTAAAATTCAGATTAACATTTAATTTTCTAAACAATTTCTTTATTTAGATGTTTAAGTCTATATTTTCATATTATAAAATTAATAAAGTTTATGATAAATTTATTTTTAAACAGTATTATTACGCTGCTATTTTCTATTATTATTTTTAATTAAAATAATTTTTACAGAAGGTAATAAATTCATTTTAAATATATTTTTAAAATTTTACAGGACAAAAGTATTTATTGTACATTAGCCGAAAGTATATAAAAATTTAAAATCAAATCTTATAATCTGTAATGAATTAGAGCGCATACAATAATAGAAAATGGAATGAAAATATTTATTTATTTTTCACAAACAAAACAAACATTTTGTTCAAAATAAAAAGGCACAGTTTGTTTTAAAGGTAAAAGAGAAGATAGATTTAATTAAGATTTAAACAATGTCAAAATTTATACGTAAAACTTTATAGATGATGAATTTATAGTCAAGTGCTAATACTTCACGGATTTGTGCATTCTATAGGATTATACTTCTATAATTAAATTAGATAAAGGATTATGAGGTATTAAGCTATAGCTTAGAGACCTTACACTATGCCAACAATTGTAATAATAGTAACAATCCATGAAAATGCTGCAAACATCAGAATATAATGCAATGATTTGATAAAAATAAATAAATTTCTTTCATTATGTTCTTTTATAAAGGATTTGGATCTTTTTAAAAGAAATTTTGCATTATATTCTTAACATAATTCTGTTTTAAATAAAAAATTTCGGATCTTTCAGTTTATTAGAAAATAAATAGTTAATCTCTTAGAATGTTACAAAATAATCTTATACTTTTTTTCTATTTGTTAAGTTTAGATAATTTGCTGTAAGAAGTGAAAAAGAGTGAGATCTTTGATAATGCGTTAGAGTTCTCTGTAGGTGGTTATGTTTTTGGTCTTCTATCTGCAATCGTGTGCTAACTTAAAAGCATTATCGAAATTTTATTTCAGATAAAGTAGCTATCACCATTTGATGTCTACCTCCTGCTAATATTAGAACAATCTACTTCTATCGATAACACTCAACTACATTGCATTGGAGAAATAGTAAGTAAAATTTTTAAATAAATAACACATTCGGAACTAAAATAGATCAGAATTTTTAATTGTATCCGTAGAATTAAAATTCTAAATACAGATAGACTACTATGAGAAACATTGTATTCTGAATCTTATGAATTATTTTTGTTATCTTGCAACAATTATTCCTTCTTCTAAGCCATCACAACTAACTTTTGAGCCTAATAAATTTTTTACAACAGTATTTACATTCTTAAAGTAAGTAAAAATCATTTTGAATTTTTCTAATGATTCTAATGAATGAAAAAATAATTAACTAATTTATAAAAAGAATAGCTGATTACTAAACCTATGAGGTTATGAATTTTATTTATTGTTTTTCGGAAAATAACAGATTTGTTGTTCAATATAGTAATTATTAATCAAAATCAAACTTTAATGCTTTATATTTTTGCTACTTAAGTCATACAGTTTTGATATTATTTAAACTACAAGATTTTTAATGTAAAAGTCATAAACGAAACTTTAAGCGTGCACAATTTTTATGAAATTCTAAGTGTATTCCATATTATTTCGTACAATTATCAGAAATTCAATTAAGATATTTTGTGAATAAATACATTTTTCTATTAACATATTTAATTATTATCCTTCCTAAACCTTAATTACTATATAGGCCTGCTTATTTATTACTGTTTAGATGTAAAGGCCTAGTAGAAATAAAATATATTGAATCTCATTTTTATGATAATTAATTTTTTAAAGACAAAATTAACAAAAAAGAGAGATAAATTTAGTGCTATATATATAAATATTCGGTAAAATTAAAAATAAAATGAGTTTTCGGTTTATATTATTGGAGTGATGTTTCCAAAGAAATAAAATCATAGCAAATTTAATACACACTAAGTTATAAATTTATAAGATTTATTAAATTAATAATAATTTAAAAACACTTAAAATATGAATAATTTAATGTTTAAATATCTAGCAGCCTTTATTAGTGATACTTTTTAAAGAATTTTTATTTTTCTTTACAGATCGATAAAATGAAGTTCTCCTTAAAGAAATTTTTTACCTTACATAATCATCTTAACAAATATATATATAAAATTTTCAATTAAATATTAACTTTACCGAAAATAAACATTATTAGATATATGATATCAGTTTTCTATGCATCGTTATCATTTTTTTTAAAACTTAAATTTTGAAAAGCACTCTTGATAATAACGGAAATGCTATGTTAAAACAGTTTTCATCGCCTAAAGTGTTTAATTATAACAAGGACCTCTCGATTCATTTTCTGAAGAATAAAACCATTATTCTATCGCATAAACTACTTAAGCGTACAAACTTTGACATGCATATTATGTAGGCCAATATTTTAATTATGTTATTTTACCTGTTTATTCTTCTGCGATTACTTTACTTTTTCCTTTAAAAATTTTAATAGTATTTTAAAATTTATTTAATAAATTTAATATAATTTATAGTTCGGTATTCAGTGATAGGCTTTGTATAATTTATACGCCTATGTTTATGGATTTTGTTTGTGCGATTTTGTCCTCTTTTAAAGATCATTTAATTTTTTAAGATATAGGAATAGCAAACAAATTTTTCTTAAATTTATTATATCTAAAATTTTCGATTTATAAATAAGATTCTCTATCCGAATTTATAGATTTAAACCTGCAGTATTAGTAATAATAAATATTCATACTCTTAGCTGACAAGATAAAATAAAAAATATATTTTTCTCTTGGAAGACGTATATTTTCTATTATTCTGACTGATAAGATTCCTTGAATTTTCGTCTTGTTTATTACAAATTAAGTATCACGACTTAAAAGTAGAATTTCGAAGAGAATTTCGAAGTTTTTTTACATCTTATAAGATGTAAGAGTCGTACTTAAATTGTTTTATTACATTTAGAATCGGATCTTTGTCTAACAGGTGTAAAATCGGCTATAACTCAGGGGTTATCTGTAAATAGGATGTTAAATTTAATGGGTTGGATATTGATAAAAAACGAGGTCATACCATTGAAATTTCCTACGAAAATCTGAAATGAATCGAAATATTTTGGATAATTTTAAAACTCTAGAAAATGTCTCTTGTCAGAGTGGTCTGGTACGAATAAGAGAGTTACGTGTTATATATTAAGAGATTTAAAATATCACAAAATTCGATACGACGTAGAAATAGGATAATGTTATTAACATATAAGATAGAAGCAAGTAGTAAAAATCTAAATGACTGCTAAGTTTAGAGCAAACAACAAAAGTTATACGAAAGATAAGATTTGGTATCTGTGTTTCCTTATGGAAATCATGACACTAACGTAGAAATATATTAAAGTTTTCAAAAAAATTTTCATTCGCTCCACAGGAGACTGTAAATTATTGATAGAAGAATTGAAAGTAGTCCTACTTTATATGAAGCAATCGACTTGCGATGTAAAGGATAGAAGAATATTCGTTTCCTAAATTGAATCTTGTTACCTATTCCTCGAATTGAATGTGTTCTTTTCTTTTCATACAAAGAACATTTTAGAAGAATTTTAACGAGTTTCAATTTCTTTGGAAAGAATATAAATGCTTGGAAATTTCGATTGGAAACTTCTCTTATCAATAATAATAATACGATTTCAAAAGACGTGATTTTCTCGCCGCTACATAAAGTAGAAGAGATTCTGCCGTTAGAAAGACCAATAAAAAATAACCAGCTGATCTTTTTAATAAACACTTATTGTACGATTTCTTATACTACTTAATAATTTTATCCGATTTAAGAAAAAAAAAAATCCGTAATAATATGAATGGATACAAACACAGCCTACTATCTCAACATATTCTAAGCCAGGCAAATTTCATACTGAATTTTAAGCTTTTAAAAAAGCAATGAATATAGGCCTTCTATCATTGATTTCTTAGTAATTTTAAACGCTTAAAAATTTAATATTTCTCTCTCTATATATATATATATATATTTGGCAAAGAAAGAAAGGAAATGTAGAGACATCAAAATAATTTTGCTTATAATTTTCCTTTAATATAAATAGATTTTTGTTATTTTTTAAAAAATTATATCTTTTTAAAACTTAGTATAATAATTTTTTATATCTTTATTTTCAGTCAATAAATGGAGTGCGAGTTTTAAATTGCATTTTACGAAGAAACCACAAGAGATAAATGTCGGTATTGTACAAGTGTATATTTATATAACAACTCTTTCTGACGTATTTTATAAAATAAAATATAAAAAGTTGAATATTCTTACCTGATATTCTTTAAGAAACAATAACTTTCAGAAAGCGATATTCCACGTGGTTATTCGGTCTACATTTCAAGTAAGTCTTTGGATGACGCCATTGGGTCAAATGATGTTGTATTGGTCGTTCTGAGTGGACGATACGGCCCGGTAGTTTAATTGCTTTCTCCGGTAGTTTTGGCAAAAGACCAACTTTACGTATTTAACATAAATGTTCTTTCTTTCAACGTGGAATATACCCTTAATTCTGTGGAACGAAAATTAAAAAAATGATTTGCAGGTGAGGATTAAACTTCATAGTTAGAATAGGAAAATTTTTCAAAAAGTAATAAATAAATAAATAAAAATCTGTTAGATAAAAGAAACATGAGTTAAAACTACTCTAGAATTAATTTATATAACATTAAAATAATCTATTAAATATTAAAAATTTCAAGTTTATAAAATAGGCCTATTATAGAAAGTACATCAATTATTCCGTTGTACTAAAAAAGAATCCATTTTGTATGAGAAGAACAGATATCAGGCATTCTTTAATATGTTTATTGAGGCGTTAATTTAAGGTTAAAATAATTATTCGAAGTTTTAAAGTGAAAAATTTGCTAGATTTTGATTTATTTGGCATCAAATTTTATGACATAACGCGGTTTTGTTGTAGCAAAATCGCTTTCAGTTCTAAGACAAAGACTTTATTTTTAGTGATATTTTTACTTAAATGCTTTAATTTGTATAGTATTTAATCATTTTAAGCATTGAATATCATTTTATACATGAAAATAAGTTTCGTTACAAGTAAGACACATATTTTATTAGAATTCATTTAATTTTTATATAAAATATTGGTCTAATATGCTAAGAATTAATTATATGTTCGAAATTTATACATAAATATAACATTAAATATATATCTAAATTATAGTAATCGATAAATATTTTAATAGTTTTTAAATTTCACACTGCTAGCTTGTTACTTTAGTACAATAAAATTTAATATTTGTGGTACTAAATTAGCATTAATTAAAGGAATAAAGGTATAATATAAAATCGCGATTTATACTAATTTTTATATCATGTTTAATGGTTTACTTCCATAAAAATAGTAAGGAAAAAGAAATTAATAATAATAAGAATAGGAAAAAACTTCCATTAATCTCCCGAATCGAATGAAAAACCCGAAATTGTAAAAATAATGGAAGCTCAAACCCTATCAAAAACGATGATTAGAGAAATCATCGGGCTGCACATTTCACCAAAGTACAAGTAGCTAGGAACGAATATAAAAATTCGCTGTTATCTCTTTTCCGCCATGATACTATTGGAATAGCAATCGTCCAATGATAGAGGCTGCAACGTAAGATAAGAGCTACATACGTTGACTTGATGATACTGGAAGAACTAACAGATACGCATGCGTATTTGTTATGACGGAAGAAGGTTATGTTTCACAACAAGTTTGTCATTAAATACTTCTGGGTGATGCCAGCATTAGTCACACGTTATTGGAGAAGTGATATTCGGCAAATCTCTTTCAAATAAGAAACTTGTGTTCTAAGTCGAAAGAGTTACTTTTCGTTGGCTCTTTAGACGCAATTAATTGCACACTAGCTTTAAAACAACACACAAATAGTTAAAATCGATAAATTTTAAAGGACACTTTAATTATTCCGCAAATTTCAAACTTTAAAAAGCTCGAAACTTGTGGGATGATTCCATACTGGATAAAACTCTTAAAAAGTTTGTTGTTAGGCCTTTCCATTTATATATTTTTATATTGAAAAGTAAACAAAATTCTAACTTAATTAACTATAAATCTTTAAAGAATGAATTGGTAGAAGTTATTTTTAAAATAGTTTGGACAAGAGTGAGATGATAAATATCATGGCCAACAGTGTCAAAGTAGCAGCTAACATTCGTGTTTGTGTAAACAGTAAAAATTGCCACTAAAAATTGAATTGCCTTACGAACTATAAACAATATAATATATATTAAATCCATCATCAACATCAGTTATAGCACTAAAAAATTTTTATTTTTGTTTAAATAGTTTAGATTACGCTAATAAATATTTTAATTGAAACTAGCGAAAAGCATGAAAAATTTAATGAATAACTAGAAATTTAAGTTATATAGCTTATGGAAAATATAATAAATCGAGATTTTAAGAAAAATAAAATCTCGATTTATTAAGAAAGGAAAAAAAAGCACCGTTCAATTGCAGATTTAACAAAAATAAAATTGCATTTGTTTATAGGCCTAGAACTACGTAAACTATCTACGTTATTTTATTGTAAAAATATCAAATATAATTTTTAATTTTTAAATTTTAATTATTTTTAGGCTATTTATAAATCTATAGATTATTATATTTTGATTATATTTATTTTCAGGATTTGTATTCATTAAAGAAATCTTCAAATATTTTTAATAATTCAAAACATTTTATTCTCGTGTATTTTTCTAGAAACAGATAAAATATTTAAGTATTCTTTTAAATTTAAAAAAAGTAAGAAAAGAAGATCGCATAAAGTTTTAGAATAAGTTATCTTAATTAAATTGCTTTTATCTATTTTTAGATTCCATATAATCTCACTTTCGATTAAAAATTGAGTGAACAAAAATTCCATTTTTTAAATTGAAAGTTTATTTAAATATTTAGCTTTTAAGTAAAATTGTTATCTTTATTTCGAAGTAATTTATTTAAATTAGATAAACTTTATTCGATTTTAAGAACTTCGATACATATTAATTCAGAAATATACAAGAATTGCAATAGGTAAAAACATTTACCTTCAACACACTAAGATTAGTTCATATAACATATGAAAAAAAAAAAGAAAACGTAAAAAGTTTTCATTTTCTTTTAAAGAAAATTAACTTCATTTATGAATAAGTTATAATAAAAAAAAAAAGAGAAAATTTACTGTAGATAGTTGCTCGGAGTAAGACTGAATGGTGGAAGCAATTTCCTTAAAATATTTCTAGCAATAGACTCGATGTATCCGTGAGAAAGTTAGTTTAACATTAATATGCAAAGAACCATCCCCACTGGAATTGGTTGATGGAATTTACCCGACGTTCAGATGAATAATTGCCTTTTACTTCCAGTCTTTGCTCACTTTCTCTTGCAGATTTGAATGGTTCTTAGTTATAGAACCGGAAACACTTGAGTCTCCTTAATCATATTTCGCCTTGTCCACAAGATCCTTCATTACACCAAAAGCCGAGTAAAAAAAAGGGTAAAAAAAGATAGTATGAGGTCAATTTTGTCTTACCGATAAGAAACCTTCTTGTATCTTACTTTATGTGGTTAAGTAAATTTTTTTTTTTTTTACAATATATTGAAATTTATATCGTGACTTAAAAATAGAATTATGTTTGTTCGTGTTTTTGCATTGCTTACATTTCTAAACATGAAATAAAGTATTTTATTTAAAAGAAAAAAATATATGTATATTGTATACGCGGTAAATTTTTCCATGTTACTTTTTTAATGGAATATTTTTTATAGATGTTTTCTAACTGAAGAATCGATTAATTTACCAAATTAATAGATTAATATTAATCGAAAACTACCAAAAAGTTTGCAGATTATTTAAGATAAATAATAAAATTAATATAGCTTAGATTTTTTATCTTTAAAAATAAATTTTTATGGTTTAAGTTGATAAAAATATTTTAGACAACATCCGAAATTTTTTTTTAAATACAGTACTTGTAAACTTGTAAACTTTTAGATAATGTTTTTATTATTGAATTATTCTAAATTTAATATATTAAGTATTTTTTATAAATTAACTGAAAAAAGATCATTTAATTTTATTTTACAAATTTAAAATATGTAGGCAAAGAAACATTGGAAAATCGATAGTTCGCTGTACGCTATAGCTGTTTTTATTATTGAATTATTCTAAATTTAATATATTAAGTATTTTTTATAAATTAACTGAATTATATTTTACAAATTTAAAATATGTAGGCCAAGAAACATTGGAAAATCGATAGTTCGCTGTACGCTATAGCTTTATGTTAACTGAAAAATCTTGTTATTCCTTAAATTAATAAGAAGTTAATGTTTACATTATAATAAAAAAGATGTGATTATTTAATCGATAATAACATGCTTTTTATATTTGAACAATGTGAAAAAATGGTCTGATCAAAATAAACTATATACGGCCTAGTAAAAATTCAGGAACTTTAGTTAGGCCAAAAACCTTATTTTTTAAATGAAAATAATTAGTTAAAGATAACTAGAACTAACAGAATAATCAATTTGGTACGTAAATCTAGGTTATAACTAGCTATTAATTGTATAATATTAATTATAAAATTATTGGGATAATTATATCCAACTAATTCGTATTGGATCCTAGGCCACGTATGGAATACTTATCTTATATCTGAGCGTGCAAACTACTTTAAAAATATTAAAATTCTACAATTTTTTAATTAACATTCAGAAAGTTTTACCTAAAATAAATTTATGTTTATTTATCTGAGCGTGCAAACTACTTTAAAAATATTAAAATTCTACAATTTTTTAATTAACATTCAAAAAGTTTTACCTAAAATAAATTTATAGTTAAACTTTCCAACTTTTAGTTTCTTTTCTCGAAAAGTAAGATAGATACGCAAATCGTTTTATCAAACTCTGTTGTTATTTATTCTCGAAATTTAAATATTTGTATTGCTTAAGAGCTAAAATTAACATATAAATCGTAAATCACACTGCTGGTAGATTTCGCTACATTAAATCTGTTGGACTGTAAAACCAGCATATAAAAGGCACTGATATTTTCATAATTTGCATTAATTGTTGCAATATTATTGTTGATCCAGCATTAGATGTTTGCGTTTCGACTAAACTTTACTTTCCTAGTTTCAGTCGAATGGAAACATTTTTTAAATAACCACCTTGCTTTATTTTACTAGTTCTAACATTTTTACCATTAAAAATTTATGTAAAAATGCAGTATAATTGTATAGATTAGCAATTTTTATACTCATTTACGATAAGCATTTAATAAAATCATCTCATAAATTATATTGTAACGAAAAAAAAATTTTAACTGATATAGGCCTAATCTGCACAGATTATAACCTAGACCTGGACTAAATATATATATATTTATATTCTGTACTTGAGTTTCATAAATGGTTATCAATTAACATAATGTGAAGCAGTTCTGCATAAATCACTGGAAGTTCCATACATAATAAACTGGGAAAATTCAAATCATGAGAAAAGATGATGACAATGTTTGCGAAGTGTTTTTAATGGCTCTTAAAAGTCCTTCTTAAATCATCCTCTATCTGTTGTTATCGCATTTAGACATAACTGTAAAATAACCTCTTAATAATCAAATTATTATAAAAATACATATATTTAAACATGTAAATACTTTAGGTTCGAAATATCATGCAATTCTAAAGTATTCTTGTTTTAATCTTATATAAAAAATATTTTAGGATTATTTTATTATTTTGGTTTAATCTACGAATTATTTATATAATTTTAAGCAAGCAAAACTAAATATAAATATATTAAATCAACTTATTTTGAGTCAGAATGGTAATACAGAAGTTTTGATTTATTTATACATATATAAACTAATAGATAGATGAAGATGTATGCTGAAATCGTAACAACACGAGTTCAGATTTTATTCTTGTTTTAAAATTGCCAAACAAGATGTTATTTGGTTTTACAAGAGATACATTGGATGAAGATAGGCTAGCCACAGAGAAAATACCGAAGATTTTATGACTCATATACCCTTCTATTTACTGCTGATGGAAAGTCTTTGAGTCGATGTCAACCTTTATTGACATTATGTTTCGTATTTGGTGACATCATCACCTATTTAGTTCCATATTACCAAGTAATGCTAGACAAAGCCAAAATGAGAAAACTTCGAAAATAAGTTAGAAATACTTTCTATGTTGTTGTAGATATGAGGATTTATTTAAGACAAAGACAAAGTACTTTTTTTTATGTTTTAAATATCGTTTCTGTCTATAGGCCTTTTTTAATTTATTATTTGTTAACAAAATGTAAACAACATAATTTAAATGCGTATCTAGAAAATTTTGTTTTAACTGTTTAGAAGGGTCAAGAAATTTATTCTGGAGTTACTAAATATTTTAAAAATATTATACAGTTATTTTAAAACTATAACATAGTATTATGTTTTAAAACATGGAACTGTGCAAAATTGCATTAATAAAATAAAAATTTTGTCTTCATAAACACTCAAAACTTTTAAAAATTTCATTAAATTACATTCCGACTTTTATTTATTAATAAATAAATTAAGAGATTCTTTTTATGTACAATAAACAAAGATATATGAGTCTTAGGAGTATAAGGCACAAAAATATTTAAGAAATATATGAGACTGATCGATATAAGTTACAAAAATATTTGAGAGATATGTGAGTCTTAAGGATATAAAGCACAAAAATATTTAAGAAATATATGAGCTTATGGGCATACTGTAAGATACAAACAATATTTGAGAGATATATGAGTCTTATGGATATAAGATACGACAATATTTAGGAGATATACGAGCTTCATAGTACAAGACAGCAATATATAAGAAAAATACCAAAAAACACAATTTGTATAGAATAATTGCGAATTTGTTGTTTTGCATTAAATAAGCTGCATAAGTAAAACAGAATATGAAAGAATACAAGTTTACTCATTTAGATTAATCTTTATAGTCGTAAGATAATTCTCTTCAAGATTTTTATAATATTTAGTTTTTTTTATAAATAAATCGATAAATAGCCTACTACTTGTAGATCCTATAAACTACCTTTATTTGATACCAGTCACGCATAAAGTGCTTAAGATTCTGTTCACAAAATTGTTTCTGTATCGATTGTCGTTTCATCATTTTATCATTTGCTCAATGTTTTTATGACTGTTTCGAACATATGCTTCTTAACTCGCCTTCGACGTTTCTTGCTTTCCGATAGTTTGTTAACTTATCAGGACAAAAACAGTAAAATTGATTCAATGTAAGATCGTGTCAACCAATATTTTACCACAAAAAATATAATTTGCAACAATAAAAATTTTCACACACAACTATTTTTTTATCGTTAAATTCTTTGTTAAAAATTATTTTTACTGACTAAAAGAATGTAGTTCTAGGCCTACGTTATAGTAAACAAATATATAAATTTAACCAGATTTAAATATTTTAAAACCGAATTAAATGAACTTTGACAATATTTACAGAATTTTATATTTACTAAACTGAAAAAATGATGAGAAATGACTTGAATATTGAAGAATATTTACAGCAGATGCGTGTCTCTGAAAGAATTTCAAAAATTTTATTTATTTGCCACAAAAAATTGGTTCTAATCTTTAAAAATGAGACAGATTATAAATAACAGATAATACAGATTAATTTTGACATTTGAATGAGAATTAAATTTTTGAAAAAAAGTTAATTCAGTTCTCTTAACTACAAAAGCTCTGGAAATACTCAAATCTAAGGAATCTCCGTTATAACTTTCAGATAGTGCTTGGTATTTAGCTAATAAAACTATCCAAAGAGCAAAGAATGCTAGAAAAAATGTGGACCAAATTAATACCAACTTAGATGCGATAATTTTCACCAAACTGACCCGATGTCAAGCGAACTTTGATATTAATTCCTGCTAACAGCAAAAGAATAATCACCAAAAAAATCCGATATATTGGTTCATAATTTCCTAAAGTTCGGGAACTTTTTATTACTTTTTTCACAAATATCTCATTCTACATTAATAATAATCATATAATGAACAATAAATCAATATCCGAAACTTAATATTTATTCAATAAAACTCTGTAAATAAAAAAATATTAAAAAATGTAGGCGTATCTATTAATATTAAAATATTAGGGTCTCTATACATTCCAGTCATTTACATTATTGTTTAACTAAATTTTTGTTGAATAAAATCGAACTTAATGTGCATTGTTTTACAGCATTTTTATTCTATGATCGAATGTATAAATTTTAAACTTTAGATAAAGGCAAAAACTTTTGTTTCAGGAACTTAAAAGGGGCATAAACCGCATCGGTTTGTCTTGTTAGAAGTAAGTTGTTACAAAGTAAATTGACTTAAAGTAGAATAGTTTTGTGTCAGGTTAAAAATCACGAAGGTTATACGTCACTGTTCATTGCTGCCAGATGGTACCTCCTCTGTACGGTTCATCCAATAGAATGTCTCGATTATACTGCCGCAAGATTAAGTTACCAAAGAAAATCGATCTCTAAACAGCACCACTTTTAAATTCGTAAGACATATGGTTCCAGTGTCAGAATAGCATCTACCTATTTACGAAATGATCTTTTCTTCTTCGCTTGAATGCTCCATTTATAATCTATGTATTATGTTATATATTCACTAAGAATATTTTACTATAGGAACCACACAAATATCTCATTTTTCCTTAACAAATTCCTTATCAGTCAAGAAATAAAATGATATATATTTAAAATATCAAACAAGAAAAGGTTCATTAATAATTAGCTCGTACTTAAATTATTATTCACTGCTTTAAGAACTATCAAACATTAAAGTTTACAGATAAAATTTGCTAAATATTTCATTAATTTCTATTAATTTAATTTAATGACATGTGTTTTTATGTTTATTCAGCAGATCGATATCGAATTTAGCTCTTTATATGTTAGTTAAATACTTCTTTCAGTTTACTGAACATTGAATGTCAGGAAAATGGGAATGAATCACATTGCAAATCTTTTTAAGAACTAATTTCTCTAGAATGCATGTTAACTTAGGATATATAGAACTAATCAAGAATTCCTTCAATTTTAATAGAACACAGTTAACTCTTTGTGGAAGAACTGTTTTTCTTTTTCTTCTTCCTGGCTTGATCTTTACCTAATTAATTCCATTGGGAATTGAAGATAGTTGATACAGAGAATAATTGATGAGTTTGCGAGAGAAAAGAAAAAAGCGGATTTTTCTCAACCAGAACATCGTATATAACTTTGATTATTTTCTTATCTATGTTTAATAAAAAAAATATTATCTTTGAATTATGGTATTATGAAAGACATGAGATTTACACACTTATAATGTTGTTTAAGTACATTCTTTAATAAAAAAAAATTTAAATTATTAGCAAAAGTTCAAATCAGAAAAGTTTTAAATTGTAGTTTTACAGTGATTTTAACTTCAAAATTTAAATTAAAAAAAATATCTCTTCCAAGTTAGGTTGTTACTAAATTATGAGACATTCATTTAGATAAATTTTGCTTATTTTACGTCTATGGTTACATCTGTAATAAATATTTGTTGCCTTATAAGGTTAAAATAATCATTTTTGTCTAAATAATTCATAACAACGATAACAGAGTAATTTAATTTTCATTGATCATCAATAAATTTCCTTGAAAAATACATATCATTATAATTTCTCATTGGTTCTTTGTTATTTTATATTTATTTTAATAAAATAGAAAGTAGGATAATTAAATATATCACAATAATAAATAATTATTAAAATCTTTTACTGAATTAATTGCATATTATCACGCAAAATATTCAGCTGATTTTCTTTTTGTGTGACAAATAGTTTAAATAAAATATTATCTTGTCTATCTGTAAAGAGGATTTAGATAATTTATACATTTAAATTTTTTTGATAGCTGAGAAGAGTTGCAACTAAGATAAATTTTTAAGAAACAGTAATCCAAGGAATTATGATCCCCCTTTTAAACTCTGTATCATATTTTAAATTCCTATTAAAATAAATCAACTTTAACATAGCTTATACGTTTAAGGCTATAATATTTCTCGATTAAAAAAATATTGATAAAATATTTAAGTTTACTCTCTGAACGAGAAACAATTTAACTGTATAAGAAAAACCAAATTTTCATTGAAAATTTTTTCGATGTTTACTTAAACTTTTAAAAATAATACATAATTGACTTAAGAATGCTTTTTTTACTATAACTTTAGCAAAATAACTGTTATGTTTACGTAACCTTCAAGAATATTATAAACATCTATGCGGATTTTTCAAATTTGAATAAAATATATTCTAAAATAAAATTTAAATCCATTAAAATCATTTAAATTTATAAATGACTATTTAGCCTCTAATATTTGACATAAATCTACAAAATAAAGTGTTTACAGAAGATACTGGTTAGTTTATATTTTTGACCTCAGTTGATCTAAACATGGACAGGAAAAGTGCTGAAATTTCTTATCATTCAGATGACTATAGTAAGCACGTGGTGCTATAGTTAATAAACAGTTAAGGAACTGTGTGTGATCTTTGATAAATTTATTGAGAAGAAAATAATACAGAAAATTAATATTTCATTAATTTGATATTTTAAGAGATAAATTTGAATATTTATAGTCTGCTTAGTTTGACCTGTTATAATTTATTTCAAATTACAAGGTAAGGAAAGTATAAACATTATTGTATTATAAAAATCTTTCACGTTACGAAATATAAAGGAAGTAAACAAAAAGAATAAAAATATCTAAAATTATAAATAAATTACATACACTAATTTTTATAAAAGAAAAGTGTAATAATTTAATAAAATAGGCCATATAAAAAACTGCAAAAATCTAAATTTATTAATTGGATTAATGATTAACTTTACAATTTTCAATTAAATTTTATTTGATTTTTCAAAATTTATCATAATTGTTCATTTCTTCTTGAATTTTGATGCAAAATGAAATTTATAAAGTTCAAGCAGGCCTAGAGAAGATAATATGCTAGTATATAAATATGAAAATATTATATATTATCTAAAAATACGTTTGTAACACTTTTAATCTTACTGCAAATATATTTTGATGGATAAACTAATAAATTATTAATATTGAGATAATGCAAATTATCTACTTTATCGTTTGTACATATAGAATTCAGTAGTATCTAAAGTGTATTATTATCCTGAATAAATATGTTACTAATTACTGAGAAAGAAATTGTCTTCTGATAAATACGGATTTAAAACAAAATGAAAATACTAAAATAACATAAAACATAAATTAATTCAGATTATAGTTTATTGTTGAATAGTTTAACATCGGGTGAATAAATAGCCATTCTTTTATTTATCTATAAAAATAAATGCTAATTAAAATTAAAAACAATAAAATTAATAAGATTTAAACAGTTTTAATTTCTTTGTCGCTCATAATCAATACTGATTAATTAGATGTTTTTCTTGTAACTGGTCATTATTATTATACAGCAATCAGTAAATATAAAAATCTATATTTCATATTAAATATTACAGTGTTCTTAAGAAACTTATTTTATTTCTCTTAATTTATAAAATTTTAATCTGTTACTGATCTAAATTACATAGTCATCATTTTCAGGATTTGTATTCATCTGCTTGAATATATATGCCTCCTCCTTTTGTTTCTATACTGTACTTAGAGTTTTATGCTAGCTACATCCATTGAGAATTAATTTTTTTTTTATATCATCTCCCTGTAAGAATTTTAATTTCTTATAGAGAGATGACATACACATCTTTTAAACTCATATTTTTGCCTACTAATGTTATCATCTATTCAACAAATAATTGCTTGCATTCACCAGCTCCTTCTTTTATTCTAATATAGAATAATACGTTAAAATTCGAACTTTTCAATTATATGAGAGATTATTTTAACTTTTGTTTAATTTCTATAGTTATCTTATTGTCTTTTAAGTCTACATTATGGTAACCACCTATATCGTGAATGAAGAACGTATATTGTTAAATGATTAAAACAAAAGATAAATATTTTATATAATTTAAAATTAAAATTGCAGTTTAAATCTTCATTATTCTACTATGACTATTTATTAATACATATCATAAATTATTACTCTGCCATAGAATATTTTATTATTATATGTAAAATGTATAATGCAGTAACAATTATTGTTATTATTTTGCCAGCTATAAACTCATTGAATCAATTTTATTGATAAAGAGAGGAATATTTGATAAGTTTATTAATTAAAATTGGTTTGGCTTTGTTTTATTTTAATTATGAAAATAATTATAATAGGTGAAATTTCCATTATATTACAAATATAGTAAAATATTTACCAGCACAATAAAAATGACTATTAATTATAACACTAAATTTCAAATATTCTTGATTAAGATCCAGAATGACAATCAAGATGGATTCCATATTAAATTAATGAAAATAATTCAAATCTGTTAATTAAAGTATTAAAAATATTTTATGATCCTCATTTTGCATGATCTTTAAAAATATTTTAAAGCTCATGCAATGAGGATTCATACCAATATAAAAATGTCTACTAAATGTAACAGAAAGCAAGTTTTATAGTTTAGGAAATTTCTTGACAAAGTTTTCAATAAATTATATATCTCAAGAAGTCTAACTAAAATAAAATTTTTTCTTTCAAAAATAATACCTTATAAAAATAAAATAGAATTTTCACTTCCATACGAATAGTGTAACAACTGAATTATATAAACAGTTTACATTTTTCGAAACATGTAAACTGTTGTTATTTTTTAACAAATTATGCAAATGACAATTATGCATCTGGTTTTCAAAATTTTTAGTTTAAAATGAAAAAGAAAGGATTTTATATATATATATTTCTCTCCATTTAAAAAGAATATTAAGAGGAGAAAGAAAGAGTATCCAGTTAAAAAGAGTTTAAGTATACTGAATCGTCAGAAAATTCATAAAATATCTTAGAGAAACCATTAAAAAGTAAAGTTTTTATTGGGATAATGTTAGCGTAAAAAGAAGGAAAAGAATATTACTATTGTCGTATATTGTATAAGTGAGATTATTTAATGCTCTTTTATCAGACTGAGATGCATACAGTCTGAAAAAAATACAAAATATATCGTTTAGTAGTGGACTAAACGTTATCAGACTGAGATGCATACAGTCTGAAAAAAATACAAAATATATCGTTTAGTAGTGGAAAGCTACCTACTAAACGATTTCACAACATTAAAGTGAACAATTTATTATAAACGGTTGAAAGAACAATATAGTCTATAGATCAAAGGTCATCAAATTAATTTTTTTCTTATAAATCATTACATGGATAATTCAGCACTAATGATTAACTCCTGGAAGGATTTGAAGCTATTAATATAATCAAGTAAATTTAAATAAATATAGATAACATATTGAATATTTCACAAATTTCAGCAAAATTCCATTAAAGTTCAGAGAAATATTATTTAATTTTTAAACAATTTTCGAAACTTATCAAAATTATTGTTATTATTTCACACACTGTGCTTGTCGATTTGCGTTAAATTGATAATTTGAAAGAAAAATTAATAAAATAATTTTAAAATGTACACACATGAATTTTGTAAAAATTAGCTTAATTTCTACAAAAATGCAATACCTTAACAGCAACTTAATTTTTTTTTAAATTCCTAGATTTTCAAAAATTTTTTATCAATACATCTCCTGCGAATGCATAAATTAAAAAATTATTTTGATACTTTGACAAATTTATAATTCGTCTAACATCTAACATTATTGCATTTAAAGCATCGCATTTATTTGTTGAAATCTTATTTTCTTAGGAATTTCAAAAAGAAACTCATATATTCTTAACATAACTAGGTTTATAGGCTTTAATTAAACATAATTAGGTGGTTAAAAGCTGTAAAATTATTTAATTCTTTATTTAACGCTTTATAACGTACATATATATTTAAAGAATTTCTTTTCTTGTGTTAGAAAACATTATCAATATTATTATAATTTATTACATAATAAACAACAGTAAATTTTCTTTTATTAGATAGATTTTCAAATTCGGAATTCACTTGAGAAAGATAAAATAATAATTTTATTATGTATCAGATTTAATTTCAAACAGAATCGAATAAATCTTCGAATTTGAATGTTGGTTATTTATCTTTAAATTGGGCTTGGTAAACTATCATTTAAGTTTAAATATATTAGCTTTGCTTTTCAATGATTTATCTTATCAAAAAAAAAAAATTCCTTAAGTGTTGCTTTCAAAGCTTTCATAAATGACATACAGCTATCTAAAATTCTAGTGTTATCACGAGCAGATAATTTGAAAGTAATTAATTCTAATGCACTAATATTGGAACAGAACATCAACGATCGTTATCCTGTTAACTTTCGTTGAAATAACTTAATTTCGTTGAAAATAAATCAAAAGTTGTTTATTTTATTTTATTATTTTATTTTCTTAAAGATAAGATTTTATTGTTTTAGATAATTCTTTTATTTCAGTTAAATAAAGTACACATTTCTGTCAGAAAATTACTTTTACTACCAATCTTGCTTTTTCCGCTCGTAAACCATGTTTGTTAAAGAGGAAAACTGAACAGTGTTGTTCACATTCTTTCGTTTCTGTATAAATTCCTTTACATCTGGGAAATTAAAATATTTAAAAAACAAAAAAAATATATATATCTTTGCATTAATTCTATTTTGAAATTATCAGTTATGAGATAATTGTTTATAAGTATAAAAATAAAATAATGTTGTTCGTGCTATAGATTAACACACGTTTCCATCGCCTATCAGCTTTTTACATTAATATAAATATTGTATATACATAAATTAAATTCCGATTGAAAATTTTATGGAAGTTTTACAGATTAATACACAGACGTATTCGTTATTTACATTTAATTTTATATTTATTGGATTATAATGAGATTATAAACATAAATACGAATGATTAATATTTTTATTTTTTAATAATGCGTCCATAATCACGCAATATTATAAAAAATAATTAAAAAATAAAGTTAATAATCACAAATTAATTAAAAATGGCAACAATGTCAATAGCTTACATATATGTTAATGTTTTTAGCGATTAATTTATAAAGGAATTAAGCTTTATCGAAATATATTTAGTCTTGGCAACAATGTCAATAGCTTACATATATGTTAATGTTTTTAGCGATTAATTTATAAAGCAATTAAGCTTTATCGAAATATATTTATGTGATATTTATCTAAAACCAGTCAATGAATGTTTTGCTTGTTAAGAAATGTTCGTTTAATTTTTTTCTCTTAAAAAAAAGACGAAAAACTTATTTAATCCTGTACTGCCTATAATATTGACAGAATTATTTTAAAAAATATCATAAGCAGTTAAATTATTTTAACTATATTATTTATATTTATGAGTTTTAATCAGCAGAAATTGAACTTACAAAAGCACAAATGTTATGTTTAAAAAACTATAACTGAATAGATTTTTTTTGTTTAAATTTATTTTTTTTTTACATATGAAACATTTAAACTATAAATTTCTGTAATTGCCTTCCTTTACACGACATGACAGCTTTATCAATTTATACTATTTAATTTTTTGTTTGGAAGAAATAATTATTTTTTCAAAAAAAAGAAAATTTTCTTTAGATTATTAATAGCTTCAAAAATTTAAGATATTCTTAAAAATAAGAAAACTTTTTCAAGTTAAGACCTATTTATTTTCAGGTTTTTATAAAAAAATGCAGAATTTTATATATAATATTTATGGCTTGAAAAATTTAAGATATTCTTAAAAATAAGAAAACTTTTTCAAGTTAAGACCTATTAATTTTCAGGTTTTTATAACAAAATGCAGAATTTTATATATAATATTAATGCACTATATAGAAATAAGGAAGAAAATTGATAAATAATAGAATATTCATAAATAAAAATAGCAAAAGAATCAAGATAATTCGATATTGAATAAATTTTTTTCCTCTATTTTGAGATTTCTTAGTCATAAAATTAAAATTAATATTTTAACAACCTTTTGTTTTTATATATAAGGAGCATCAATATTAAAAGAAATATGCTTCGATTTTATTACCACAAAAATACATTAATTTTTCATGTACTATAAACTGATTTTTCATTAGAATTTAAAAAAGATATACTCTAATTTTTCTCTCATCTCTAAATTTAATTATATAAGTTTTATTTATTTATTTATTAAATTGCATTTTATTTTTTCCTGTTTTCCCTCTCATTTACAGATTGCATTTTTAACCATCTCAATAAAATTATTATAATTACTATTGTGTGGCTTAATTTTAATTATGTATTTATAATTACTACGAAATTAATACACATAAAGAAAAAAAAAAGATTTTTCTTAATTTATAAGCACAATTTATTCTTTATTTTGAGATTTTGATAAATAAATAAATGCGTGAAAATTTTTCTCTTCTCTTATACAAACATAAGTTTATTCTAATTATTATAAATTATACTTTAGCCTATTATACAACAGAATTAGTTTTTTCTTAATTTTTACTTCAATAAACTGAATAGAAATTTATCTTATTGAACTAAAAAAACGATTAACAGTCTGTAGACCATGTTTTAATATTAGAAAGTTTATCTATATTTATATTATTTATTTCAAAATATTCATATCATTAAGCTTATATAGTCTACTCTAAATTGGATTTTTATCATTAGCTTACTTAGACTAAGTTTAGGCCTTCAAAAATCTAATATATATTATTAATATCATTATTCTAGTTTTATTGATATCGTTAATATCTTAGTAAAATATTAATTATTCTGTTAACAGTTGGTTACCATACACTTTAGTTTTCTAAAAATAGTTTATCAATGATCATAATTAAAGAAAAATAAGTTTTGGTTTAAACTATCACTTCGCTTTGTTATAATTTCCTTTCTATTTATTCTATAGCATTATTAAATTTAATATTATCTTCATCATCTACAGGATTTATATTTAATATATATCCTGTTGGATGAAGGTTTTATTAATAAAAATTAAATCTTACTTAGAACAATTTTGGAATAATTCCTAAGATTCCAGTTATGTCTAAATATATAATTAATTTTAAAAAATTTTAGAATAATTTAAATGTATATTTTTAATGCAAATTTGATAATCATCAAAGCATTTTTTCTCACATAAAGAAGTAATATACAAAATGTGGAGATGCTCCCATTTTTTTGTGGTAAGAAAATCGAACTAGCTTTCTCGTAATGCCAACGTTTTGACTGAAACACGCATGCCCGATGACAGAATGACCTTTAACACTAGAATATGACGACGCATGCTCGAACATCAAATGATCACGCCCAAATTTGCACAAATCTCAACATAATCTGGCAGAGCTCCACCCCAAAGTATCCGCCCTATCCTTACCCCCATCGTAAACTCACTCTTCCCCTCTCATCCCGTCAGAGACTTTCAATAGTGATTGGAATGTCACTCTCAGTCCGGTTTCTCAGTTGATTTGTGGCTGGGATGAGTTGTCTGGCATTGGTCCCAGATCTGTCTCAGATTAGTCAGACAACTCTCACTGGAGCCGTTGCTAGAAACAAGCGCAGAAAAAAGCAAGAAATAGATCGATAGACTTTCCTTACTACCAATCGGACTAATGCACTTTTCTGGATGGAAAGATCTACTTTAACGTTAAATTGCTATATTTGATGAATTAGAAAATATGTTGTAAGAATAACGAAAGCTTCGTGATTCAATTACTTCTTTGTAAGTTCAACGATTCGACTTTTCTAAACTAAATTTAGTACATACCCGCTTTGGAGAGAATACCAAAGCGATCGTACTAAATAATGATGAAAGTTTACATCAAAACCTGTTAGTTTTGAACACCTCAATAAATTTTATAAACTAAACTTTGTCACAAATCATCTCAGAAGAACGTTATGGCACGAAACACGAATAATTTTCTTTAAAAATTTCTCGTTTAACGATGCAATGGTTTAAAGTTTAAAGTAGAATTTATAATAATGTAAAATAACTAGAATATTTAATTCTTTACATTTCAGCTATTATTTAGCCATTTGATTAAACCCTCATTAACTCACACGGAAGTTTCTTAAAGAAAATAAATTTAGAATAAACGAGCAAAGTTTTCTTCCATGGTATAAGTATTCTGTGCATTAAAGTGTTTCGGCATTTGATAAAATCTCAACAGAGTGATAAAACACGATTGATTTTTCGATTTACATGCTAGACATTGAACTGATTCCTTCTCCAAGGAATTATCTACAGCAATTAGTTAGACGTGTTGCCTATAACTTTCTGTTCACGGCTAATTTGTGACCGGTCTGTATCAATAGACTTGCATTTTATGTAGACCTATCAAATTATATGAGACATACGGACATACAAACAGACAATATATGATTTTTAACCGTTTTAAAGAATCGTACGATATAGTCGGACTGTTAATGCAAAATTATTCATGTTTATTATGCAAAAACCATTTAACGTGTGCAATTTTCGGTTTAAAAAATATTTTTACTTTCTGACTCATTATTAATATTCGGAGAAAATTTTAATTATCTTTATTATTCCTTTATCGGATTTATTAGACAAGAGACTATATAAAGCAAAGGATATGTAGATGCAGGAAGGCATTATTACTGAAGTCGCAGCATCTGCGATAGTAAATTAAGCTGGGTTCTCTTGGTAAAGGTTCGGCAACCAAGCATAATACTGAAATTCCCGTAAATTAAGCCTTAAGTAGATCCGGATTTGTCAGTCGTTGTCTCTGAAGCTTGGGAGGACGTGATGTGTGTCTGGACAGCGATTGGTCTGAGTGATGACATATGATACCCTTTCTGTTGTTTCAGCTGCTTCGGAGACCTTGATCCGATAATGCTGCACTTAGTAGGTGTAATGAAGAGACCTAAAACACGTCTCAGCATGAAAACTTTGTTTTTATGCCATAAGTAAAGCATCACTGCGGTAGAGTAATCATGGAATGAAGAATTTAGTCCTACAAATTCCATGGATTATTGAAAGAATGTATCTAGTCTCAACATTAATGTCTAATAAATAATGTTGTCATATTATTATTATTATATTGTATGAAATTACAGAAAATAATAATTTTATATCATGCTGTAGTACCACAACACAACTATTCATTTTTTAAGACAAATACTGAATTACACTTATATCAAGAAAGTAATTTAATTTTTCTACATCGTGTATTATAAGTTAAGAATAATTTAAAATAATTTAACTATGTGAAATTCTAAACAAGTATCTATTAAAATTTAAAGGTTTTAATCTCTTAAACTCAAGTTTTAAGTGAAGAAATGTATTCAAAACATATTTATTACGTGTAAACATCATAATCCGATATGTTTATGATAAATTTTGCAATTATATAAAAATTTAACTTATCTAATCTTATACATTATCTGCATTTTTGAGATAAAATAAGTTTTAATTGCTACAATACATTTATTTTTGATCACATCTTCAATCTTTTCACATTCTTCAATTCTTTTCTTTAATAATGGACCTTATGAAACTAAGAGATTTCTGATTTTTATTTTCTTTTTTTATTTTTTGTCAAATTTCATTATTTAACTTGCGTGATAAAATTTTAAAGTTGATAACAAAAATCCCTGAGAAAAGATAGAATTTAAAGCATAACTTATTTAAACAGGAGAAGTGCATTAGAAACTATTATAAAACTCTCTTAGCGGAAATGTCTAGACGGAGGTATTGATTATTTTTTTTTTCCTTTTTGCTCAAAGCTATTTCTTTCTTTACATCTTTCATATTTTCTAACGCGAAATATTCAATTTTATAGAATTAATCCAGATACACAAAGTAAATTATTAAAACTTAGATAGATACGACTAAAGGAAAACCGTGAGTATCGAAAAGTAACATAATGTTTTCTTCGATGTTTGTTAATCTTATTTTAACTTAGGCCTATCTAGTTTAATAAGCATAAGTTAATTTTTTAATTTAATAAATATAAACAGAATATAATACCAATAAGTTATGCACATTTTGCATCGAAAAAGATTATAAAATATTTTTAAATTACTATTTAGAATAGTGTTTAGTTCATACGCTTATAAATTTAAAATGCTGTTTTACAAGTAAGCCTATCATCTAGCATAAAATTAGCACAATATGTTTAGAAATTACTTAAATGGTGTATGTTTTCAATAGTAGAAAGCTATACTATTAGAGATAGGCCTATTAAGTTAGAGTGATTTAAACTTCTCTTGTAAACATGAAAATATGATTGTCATAAACATTCTAGTTTAGAAAATGATATCTATAGATAATCATCAAATTTTTATTAAATTAATCATAGAAATTTAAAAATTTGCTAAATTTTAGGCCTGCGTAGACTACATGATAGAAAGGAAGATAAGAAAAGACAACCTAGTTCCATATGCAATGAACTTTAAAGATCAGATCTCTCTTTGGATGTAGATGGCTTAATAGAAGTCGATTTATGATGGGTATGGAGACACGGATTTCACGGTTCTTCTTCAGTTTGATCCGGTATCTCTTATCGATTTTCTACACGGTTTTCAGATTGGTTGCCCTGTGCTTAGATTGTCTCTCATTCCCTCACTGGCTCAGTCGTCAAGAAGACTTTGGCTGCACACAAAGATGTTCGACGAACAGAATGTCTGATATTCAATTTAAAACATGTCATTCAATTTTCCTTCGGCAAAATATCGGTTAAATTTTTATTAAAAACTTTTTGCCTGATGTTGACAGGATTACTAAGTATCTTGATGCGCTTAACACACGTTTTAAGCACTAATAAAGTAAAATAATAATAAATTTAGATATTAAAATTAATTCTGTACCGTAATTAAACTCTTCTAGGTTCCTTTTATAAATCTATCTAGCGAAAACAGTCGAAAAATTAAACAAATTTCATTATAGACCTACAAAATTTACAACACTGTCCAATGTGCATCTGTGTTTTCAGATATGGTTCTTTAAACCTTCACTTCTACCATAAAAAGTGCAATTACTGTTCTGTATCATTAGTTTTTTTTAGATTATTATTAAACTTCAAATATTTAAATGCCTTATTTGACTTGCAAAACTGAAGAAAGGATGAGGCAATTTTGAAACGCATTAACTAAGATTAAACTGAAATCTACAGGGGTTGGATGATATTAAAATTTTTTTCTTATTAAATGTAAATCTCTATTCGATCATTATAATATTTGAAGATATTTAATTAAAATTTATAATTCTTTTACAGGTACACACTGCTATATGTAACCTATCCATCTATATTAGCGATGCAGTAAGTCAAGATTTATGCTTAAGTTTCCATCACTGATCATCATTTAAACATGTGACAACATTTAAGAATAACACAAAATTAAAAGCTTACTAAATTATTAAAATAGAACATTAATAGACCTAATTATAATATGACCTTAATAGCTAGTTAATGTTAAATATTGTGCCTATAAACTTCTATTTAATTACCTGTTTATTAGAACTAAATCTCTCTCTAATTGGCGTAATCGTACTGCCAGTAATTTATTGTTAACGTTGGTCATGTGTTTAGTTTACTATATTAAGGCTAGGCAAGGTAAACTAGTGCTATTTTGCTTGATGAAAAGTCTACAACGAACATTTAAAATTCTTGTCACGTTCATAGAGATACAATGTGACTATTAAACTGTTTATTACTGGCTTTATTATGATTTTGACAAAGATTAAATATTATGCGAAATGCTTCCGATAATGTTTAAATTAATATAAAACTTAAATGATTATTCTTAAATTTAAGTCAATTAATTTATTTTTTTTCGCGTAAACATACCGTTTAGCTTAGATATTCTACCTCAGATTGGATGTAAAATAATGAAACATATACCAGAAATTCTATCTCAGTTTAGATGTAAAATAATAAAACATATATAACATTTCTTTCCGACTTTAAAACATAAAAATATAAATTTATTACAGTTATATTTAACGCTATGACAAGTAAGATAAATAAGTAATCGTAAAACTTTTCAGTCTAAACATTATAGCAGTATTACGTTTCAAAATTTATTAATAAATAAGTTGTAAGTTTAACTTTTAGAGAAGAAACTCGGCATATTTTATTCTATGTTATCACGTTTGCTTATTATTTTTTAAACATGAAACGATATGCATCCCGTTCTGATTTTCATAAATGCGTTAAGATATATACTATTACCGTATTGATACTTAAAGGAACGTAAGTTGACGTTCGGTCTTATAGCACGACACGTGTTCAAGTGGTGCTAAAAATTTTATTACGACCACTATCGCCTGGGTCCGATCACATGACTATAAACGTCGCTACTCACACTTTAGATGAGGAATGAGGGGATGAAACCTCCGGAAGCTTGTCCATCCCGCAACAACAATTCTACTAGCATTCCACAATCATCGAAGGACAAGGTTTTAATGGCCGTAAACTGAAGTTGTAAAACGATCTCGTATACTTTCTTAACCCTTTTTTGGTAGCAAAAACTTGGCAGATTGTTGTCCGATTTCTGGTAATCATTTTAAAACGAATCAATTTTTTTCCCTTAACTTTTATTGCTTTTAAAAAACGTCATATTGTTAGCAGCGATAACAATACGCTTATAACTGATAAATATTTAACATTTCTGATACTTCTGAATCTTATAATGCTGTTTGAATACCTTAAATATTCTCTTACTAGTTTGCCTTCTTATCAGTTAAGTATTAAATCATAATAAGCTTACATAAAGTATAAATCATACTTATGAAAAGTTATAATATAATCTATCAACATATAAAGTAAATATGCCCTAAAAATTTGGATTTCTGAATAAGTTATGCCTGAAAATTCTTATCAACTTAGCATATATATACAAGTTTATGATATTTTGCAATTTCTAAAGAAGGCCTAATATCAGACAAGCAAACAAACATAAATAACCATCATTAAATATTTATTTTAAGATTTATTCTAAGAGAATCGACATTAATCTCGGCTTTCACAAGCTTCTGATATTCTCATAACTGAAAATACTGATCTAAATAATCTCAGATTTATTTATTTAGATGAATATAAATAAATATTACATTAAATAATCTTATTACTTAATTATCTCAAACTAAATTTATTTTTTAATCAATATTATTATCTTTACAATGTCATTCTAAAGACAATCATATTGACTGAAAAAAATATTACTGTATTTTAAACCATAACTAGCATTATGAATATTATAAAATTTTGTTTTAACTTTCTTATTAATCATTCATATCTTGTATTATTCTTATGTCATCAAGAAAACTGATACAAAGAGAGTGTTATCGACGTGGAGATTTGCCTAAGAGATTTTTGTTGGAAATCAAGTAAGACATTTTTTTTCGTTAATATAGTTGTTTTAAGATGTAAAGGTACTTTAAACTGCACTCGAGTGTTTATATGTTGACTGATAAAACATTCACTATTCACAACAAATAAATATTAAGTAGATCTATGAATTATTTAGTAACATTTCTTGGTCATGCTCTTTTAACTTGAATACCTGTATACATATCACTATAATATTTTATAAAACTTAAGTAATATTTGTATGTCTGATTTAAAATTTTGAAACCTCGATATATATTACATGAAATTTTCCTGTTTTATTGCCCGTAATGATACGACTATGTCATAAAAAAATCTATCAGGAGGTAGTAACATATGGGGACTACATCCAGAACATATTTCGCTAATGTCACGTTTTCTCTTAAAATAAAATAATAAAATAGAACATTCTACTTATTAAATATGTATATCTTAGACCCTGATTAAAGTTTTTAGCATTAGATTTAAAAATAAATACCGTAATTTCTATTGAATTTTTTTCTGGATAAACTCGGAGTAACCATCTTTTCTTTTTTGACATTTCAGATGATATACTGCCTTTTACCACGCCCTTCTTTCTTGATATTTTCCATAACACTACAGCTAAGTCTAAGTTAAACAGAAAATAAAATCTATCTAAACATATTTAATTGCTGAATATTATTATGAATACCTCATTCTGTAGATAGTATATCAACAATAACGATACATCAAGTACAATGAAACATTTACATGAATTTACAGAAATTTAGTTCTGAAATTTTAGTTGTGCGATATAGTATTTAATACACGAATCTGAAGCGATATTAAGTTAATAACTGTTAACGAGGCAGATGTTGTACATGTTTAAAAACATCATCAAATGTCAAGAAATGAAACAGATTAAAGCAAAAATATAATTATATTATCATCAACAATATCAAATATCACTATTATTTAATAAAAAGTTAAAATAATATCTAAGAAATACCCAGTAAATGTATAGTCATACAGAAATTTGTAAACATTGCTAAAAATGAACACTGTTCATTAATTCAAACTCCATTTAACTAATACACAAATATTACCAATATATAATTAAGTTGAACTGAAAAATCGAAAATGTTACATTTTATCTATTTAAATTAATATTAAAATTAATATCGACATGTTCTTTTCTAATAATTGTTCTTTATATAGGCTACAGCCTATGAATTTTTTTAAATAGTTAAGTGTAAATATAACTTCTATTTTTATTATTCATTAAATTATACATATCCAAGAATAAATGAATTAAATTAGAAGATTTTAAAATATGCTAAATAGATGGCATGTAATAAGTTAGCCTGCTTATAGAACTACCGTCAAGAAATGTATACTAAATTTAATGACATCATTAGATTTGTGATAATTTGCTTAATTTTCACAAAAAAGAAATTAATATAATACTATAGTTAAATTTTTACCGGATATCATCAGATATATTTGAGCAATAATTATTTAAGTCATAACGAATATAATTCTATAGTATCCTTATATATACATTAATATATATAAATAAAAACTTTATTCCGAAAATAATATAAATCATGAAGATATAAGATGAAAACCTGTAATTGAAAAAAGAGCAAAAACAAAAAGGAGAAGTCGATCACTAACTATTAGCACAATACCCATTAGATAATGGATTTATGTTTTATATATATAAAATAAATCTCATTATATACTAAATTCTACAAACTTGGCACATAATACTGTATAACTTACTAATTCACATCATAGGAAGCAATAATTATTGTCTAGTGTTTAGTTGATTTAAGGAATGTTTATAGCATTTCTCTTGGGTAAAAATATTAGAATATTAGTTCTCTTGAATAAAAAGCGATAAATTAATAAACGATTTGTGAAAGATTTTCAAAATAGAACTAAAATAATTAATTCTGTTATTATTAATCTGCAAAAATACATCCGAAAAATTCAATAGGCCTACTCGACGAAGTAAAGAAAACAATTACAAATGGAATTTTATTTTATACTTATTTCTGAATATTTTGACATCATTTTATTGATGTTTATTTAGTGTCATGAGAGGTAACCTACAGGTTAAGCCCTACAAGTTAACAAATAAACTTACAGTTTGGCTTAGTTTATGGTATTTGTAAGTTTATTTGTACTTACTTATAGACAAACTCTTTTAGGCTACATGTCTCATAACTTACTGTTTATTTTAATTTTCTCTAGTTTATAAATTATGTTAAAAAACGTAATTTGAATCTGGAGATTTAGAGATTTCGTACTAAATATATTTATGAGAGCAAAGGGAAGATACAAACCATAGATATGGAAAGGTTGTGATTATTGCACGACAGTGAATTAGAAATATCTTTCAACCCGCATGTTTTTCTTCGCATTCGACAAGAGTGGAAGACTGTACGACATGTATCCTATTGGTCAAAAGACCCACTATGTCACATCCGGTTCGCTTGATTTGGGAAAAACGGCGTACGTAAAAGTACAGGCGTTGTCATAAATTAGAAGAGTCTTGTCGAGAGTGTGCTCCGATAAACACAGAACCCATATAAATCGTGAAAGTCCAGACAGAAAACACAGCTGACTCTCTAGGGATTTCTTAGTTCCAATCGATACACTAGAAGAAATTGTGTTAGGGTTGAATGATAAGGTTAATGCCATCTGTACACATATCATACTCTTATAAGGAATCGAAAGAGCTTTGGATAAAGATTCAGACTTAATCTATCTGAAACAATTGACAGAAAATCGTTGAATAAAATGTCTACTTTAATTCGCAGATCGTCTTCGCTCAATTAATTTAGATATTTGCTAAAATAATTCGAATTAATTTACATTATATTCGGTAGAAAATATTATGATATTTGATTAAATTTCAGTTAATTAAACATGTATAAACTTTAATAAAATAAAAACCAAATTAATTTAAGAGAAATGTGTTATAGTTTTACATCGATGAAGTGGCCTATTAAAGCGAATTTCACATTTCATATATAAACAGCTATGATAATAAAAGATAAAGGCAAAAAGACTCAATATGGTTTTAATTTAAATTTATCTTTCGAAATTTTATAAATTTAAAATTTTTCATGAATAAATGCAAGATAATATTGCAAAAACGTTTTTAAATTTACATTTATTGATGTTCTATAATGCAATTAGAGATAATTTTCTGTAAAATATTATCACAAAATATTAATTCTCAGCTAACTTGATTAAAATTCTAATCTTTTAGTCCAAAAGCTTAATATATCTCACTTATAAGAATCATTAAGTTCGATATATTTTGCCATTATTTGGTTTCAAACTGGAGTTAAGTAATTTTAGATTTAACTTATGCTAACAAGTAAGTAAAAGAAGCGAATAACAAAGAAATGGTAAAGTTTCCGAAACCGGATGTATTCTTAATCCATTAATTGACAACTTGACAACGAGAATTAGATGAGGACACCCACATGGATTTTGGAGCAGCTGGTCTTCTTTGTCACCTCCCCTGAGAGAAAAAGATGGAGATAGTGTCAAGGGGTCAAACCTTCATAGTCTCTCGTTGGATGCCTAGTAAAAAAGACTTTAGGACAGCAACCAATCACAAATCGAATACATCAGCAAGTTAACTAAAAATTCATTTGAAAATTTTTAACTATTTAAATTTCAAAGATCAAAAAATTAATTATTTAAACGAATTTAATGATAATTTAAATATTTTGTATAAATAATACGACTTATTATATTTAATTACTGATTAAATCACAGAAAAAATAAGTTCGTGATTTATATTATTAAAAAATTTGAATTTATAAAATAAAATTTATTAACATTTTTTTTTTTACTATCAAGCTTCAATTTTGTTACAATTAATAGCATTAAGCTTGATTTATAAATCAATTAAAAAAAAAAAACAAATTAATAGAAAATAATTCATTTCTGTTCCTTATCTAATTACATACTCGTAAAATTTCTCCCAGAGCAATAACTTTACTAGATTTATAGTTCTTTATTAATAGTTACGAAATTTATAAACTATATAAACTAATAAAAGGCAAATTTTAACGCCATAATACAGTAGCCTATTATTTATAATAAAATATAGATAAGTAATTATCCAGTAGGCTATTGCTAAAAATAACTCATGCTCCGTCATTAGTAGGTTACTCAGCTTTTATCTTTAATGAAGTTTAGCTACCATATTTGATAGAAATAAACATGTTTTTCTTTAAATATAATATTCATATTTATGTTAAATATGGAAGCTGATCTATGTTGCAAAATCTCCATTTAATTCTAACAATAATTAATTAAATATTAATTGATAAAAGGCACATATTCTAATTTTATTATATGTGATCTATCTATTCAAATGCAGCTTTATTATTTTATAGTAGATTTTAAGGTATGATTTTTATTCACAGCATATTATCAAAATTCTAGTAACTGAATTATTTAAATATATTTTAAAATATTTCATCGTGATAGTTAGAAGATAATATAGAATATAACTTAAGCTTAAAAATTACTTATCTTTAAGCTATGATGTATATTATAAGCATTAATCTTAATGGGAATAATATTTAAATTTATTCCTTTTAGGCAAATTATCTAAGTTAATTTATTTACATTATACAGTCTTCATACTTTATATATATTGAGAATACACACATTATCCATCTTTAAACTACAGGAATAAAAATAATTTTGAATAAAATAGATTTTTTTTAGCCTAAAATGATACAAAAAATCCATTATTCTTAAGAAATTTAAATATTTCTTCAATTATACTATAGCAACAATATAATACTATATAAAGTTTTCTTTAATTTATTGTCATTTAATATAAATTTAGAACTTCAAAAATAAAATGCATTTAATAAGAAAAAATTTTATTCTTATAAGATAATTATCGCTTAGTTTTTATTGTCAAAGTTAGTTTGCAGTTAATAAAAATAATTACAAAAAATATTAAATTAAGATTTTTTTACTGTAAAAATAATCATTACATTTCAAAAAAAATTATAAAAAATTTCGAACATGATATAAGGAAAAATTATCTGTTTAAATAGATAATTTTTAATTATTAGTAGAAGTTTTTTATGACAAACGATTAAGCTACTGCATTAAAATCTTCTTTTCTTTATACAAATGATAGATGACAATAATTTTTTATTATAAAAAAATTTTATTATTTTTCAATAAAATTTTTATTTTAAATTTGATCAATTTTTGTTATATTTGAGTATATCTAATATTATAATAAGACATTTACAATTAAATAATTTTTGCTATTAAATAAATTCACAAAAAAAAATCTTTTTAATCATCAGTTATAATAATCAGGGTGAATATTATTATCGATATTTTAATCCATTATTAATCAATACGTAAATTTAAAATATTTAATAATTCGACTCTAATTAAGCAAATTTTAATTAAATATTTGAATTCTCAAAACTATTCTCAAACTTCAATATTTAGATTGCATAATATCATTGAAACGTTGATTGCATATTAATGTATGCTTAAATGATACAAATAACAAATTTTAATGTAATATATTAAGGTATTAAATTTATATAGTAATATTTTATTTTCGTAAATTGTAACCTGTCTATTTCAGAGTAAACAGCTCTATAAATTTAATAATAATAATAATAAAAAGATTTTAAGACAAAACTTCAACAGTGTAACAATATTTTAATTTAAAGAAAATTTATCTTAGGTTTAAAATTAATACAATATATGAAGAATATAGGCGACCACCGAGATCTACACTCTTTCCCTACACGACGCTCTTCCGATCTTATATCTTTCTTTCCAACTTCTAGAAAATGATTTCTCTAGAGATCTTCAAAAATTTTATTGATGCAAAAGTTTTTTATGTATCGAAATCATCTTAAAATTAATAAAACTGAAGGGAAAATAATTTTTATTAAAAGAAACTGAAACTGAAAAATTTTTCAATTCATCTAAAATTATAATTTACTGAAAATTTCGCTTTATGTATTCATTTTATTTATTTAAATATTAAATAATTAATATACGTTTATCATAGAAAAATAAGACTGTTTTGATTAATTTTTGTTTTTTCTGAAAATAATCTAATTAGAAGCAGTTTTATCTTCGACAATCTTATATTTCAAAGCAAGAAACCATTTTTTTAAACTTAAATTATAAACTTAACTATCATTTATATGTAAACTATATAAAAAGTATATTTTAATTAAAGTTGTTTAAGATAAAAATTTAATATTTAAATTTTATGTAATGTGAACAAGAATATCTTAATCTATTTTTTATATAATTTTTACGCCTTATTTAAGGACTATTACATATGGAGCGTTGTTGAAAGGGTCTCTAATAGGTTGAGACATCCTAATGTGTCATCTCTCCAGGCTGCTATTGAGACAGCATTTTCGAATCTGGACAAGCAGGCGTTGTGCGGGGCATATCATTATTTCCGCTATTGAGGCAGCGTTTTCGAACTTGGACAAGCAGGCATTGCACACGGCATGTCATCGTTTCTGGTCAAGAATCGAGGGCAGTAATGAGACAGAAAGAATTACATCGAAGTAATTTTAATCTAAACAGATCCAAAATTAATGTGCAAATGATAATTTCGATAATTTTAATCTAAAGGGATCCAAAATTAATGTGCAAATGATAATTTTCTAATTTTATTCTTTTTGTTAAATAAAATTTTGTTTAATTAAATTGTCTATTTTGTCCGGATTTTGCTGGTGCACCCTGTATACAAGTTATCTTTGATTTAAAAACACTCATGCTTGTGATCATGATGTAATTAGCAAGCCATTAGATTGATCAATGCAATTCATGAGATTTACTTTATTACCTTAATACAATTTTTATTGTGCTATAATGAATAATTACAATAAAGAAATGATAAATATAAGGGAAAATAGACTTATATTTAATTGAGTGAATTGATTCAAATTGAAGTCTGTCATAAGCAAAAGAATTGTTTATATATGTATACATAATTATTATATACAATGGATCCAGGGTCAGTTCCAAAGACGAGGCAACTGCCTCAGGTGTCAGATTGATATAGGTGCTAAAATGAATTGAAAAATATGAAATGTATAATGAAGAACAAAAAAAATATTAATGTGATAAAATTTGTATAAAATGACAAAATTATAGTGTTGTAGCACTAAGAATTTTATTAACACTACCTGTAACTGTAGTTGCAGCTGAGTGTAGTTTTTCTAAACTGAAAATTTAAAAAATTATTTACGAACAACAATAACCTACGATTAATTGAATGATTTAGCAATAATTTCTATAGAGAAGATGATATCTAAAACAATAAATTATAAAGATGCAATCAAGCAATTTGCTGCAATAAAAGCTTGAAGGGTAATTTAGAACAAATTATTTTTAATTTTTCTGTTTTTTATGTATTGTAATGGTCAAACCATTTTTGTTCTTTTTTTAAATATAAATAAAATTTGTTTTTATATTTAATACAAATATTTCTTAAAATGTCTGTTATTTTATTAAGTAGACTATTATTCATTACTTAGAGTTTTTCAGAAAGATTTTAAAAGGCTCTGTATTTAAAACTTGCCTCAGGCACCACAATTAGTTGGCCCTGCTCTGAGTGGACCCTAGTACTATATAGGGATATATGAGCCTCATAGGATAAAACTTGTTTAAAGATTTTATATATTAAGATGTTTACATATCTCAGAAATTGTAACAAAATTAAAAATTGTCTAAATGATTCTCGTTGATAATTGTTTGATTATTACTGGTTGTAATAAAAGTCAAACAATACTTATTGCATTTCAATGACAATTTTAACAATTTTTTTCATGTTATATAAATCCACATTATAAGGGAATGCTTTATATGAGGTCCACTATATTAATTCATTATTTAATTTGTTATTGAACTTCTATATAATTGAAAATAACATACCAGTATAAAATGATAAGTCTGGTTGGTTTGCTTGAAATGTAGTATGACTTTATGATACTAATATAATAAAAATTAATTAGTAGTAATAAAAATTAAAATTATTAAATTTAAAATTAAAGAGATTGCTAAGAACTCATTCTAAATCTTATAAAATTTTCACAGAACCAGAATTATTCAGAGGAAAATGATGGTCCTTCAGATTCTAGCCAAGAAAAGTTTCAAGATCATCATATTGAAGCTGGTCATTCTTGGAATAATTCTAATTCTTATCATAGCCATCCTTTGGACACATTTACTGTTATTTTAGACTTACTCCGAAATCATGGTATGCTTTTGATTTAGATTTTTAAATGATTATAAATTTGGATGTTTAATATATTAATTTCGATATAGATCAGCTGCAGTAAAACAAATTTATATAAAAGTACTGTAATTATTGATTAACACTTTTAATATCTGTGGGTCGGAGGTATAGGGCACTATGTCCATTTGTGGCCAAAATGAGATTATTGGCACACTCATATGGGTTTCTCGTCCTCTACCCACAGGTATACAACACTATGTCCTACATCAATAATTGGTGGAGTTACGGTGCTTTTAAATAACACCAAGTCCATAAGGGAGAACAACGTAAAACAACTTAAAACTGCTCTCCTGTAAAATGTAGTAAATGTGACAGTGTCCTATACCTCCGACCCACAGATATATAACAAGAGTGATGAACCTTTTTAAGGATGCATGCTAAAATTGGCTAAATTTTTATAAAAACTACTACTCACAAACTGATCTAAATTTTAAATATACTGTAGGCCTCTCTACATATACTCTGATTAACTGGATTAGTCAGGAAAGTAATTCTCCAGATAATCAAATCCCCGAATAATTTGCAAAGTATTCAAAAAATCAATTATGGATAATATGAATTTAATATTAAAAAAAATACATACATACATACATACATACATACATACATACATACATACATACAGATACATACATACATACATACATACATACATACATACATACATACATACATTCAATTAAAGTTCAGAAAGAAGAGCACATATGGCAGTGACGTTAACTAACATACAGTTAGTTAACATCGCTGCTATATGTGCTCTTTTTTCTGAACTTTAATTGTAATAAAACTAAAAACACTGCTTAACTTATTATTTATACATTCAGTTGTTCTACAATTTATTGAAAGTGAAAGTAAGAGATTTATTTGTAATATTTGTAATTTTAATTTGATATGAATTCTAATCACTGATATCCTAAGATACAATAAAGAATAAATGTTCCAGTTAATCTAGAACATTTAAAAATCTTTCAGAAATCTCATTTGAGATAAAACATTGATAATCTGCAACTTGAATAATTCAGTCTTGGATTATTGGGAGTTGACTTATATCATCTCCAAGTTTTGCATGCCAAAAAAATTTTTCAGCATGCCATTTCGGGCATGCATACTATAGATTTGTCACCCTTGGTATATAATATGTATTTCCTCAATTCTGAAATGCCATCAATTGTAACATGATCATTCATTAACTCTTTGTTTCTTAATTCAAATGGATCATATTACATTCAAACATGATATTCATTTTTTCATTAACTTTTTCTTTTTAGTTTATTAGCAAGAAAAATTAATATTTTGTAGGAAATATATGATACTATTGTATCATTTTTAAATTTTGATTTAATTCTGATGCAAAACTAAACCAAAAATTTATTGTTGTCCTTAACACAAATATATAGTTTTTCTATTAAAGAATCACAAATAACAATTGTTATATTTTAATAATAAATGCCAATGTATATTTTTAGTTAAATTTTATGGATAGCAATTCAAAATCAAAGGATATTGCATTTACTTTGAAAAAATATTTTTCTTAACAATAAAATTTAAGAAATTTCCTTTTTTATTTATAGTAAATTTCTCCACTATCATTTCAATTAAATTCACTAAAATTGATGATCAGAATTTATTTTTGATAAATTTTTGTACTTGAAAGAAATTGCTTTTCCATTAAAGCAGTTTGCTTGCAGATCAGTAGTGCTTTTTCATATAAATTATCTTGATAGATCTAGTATTTTCACTTTATTTTTTGTGCTAAAATTCATAAAAATAAAATTATGAATGTCTGTTATAGTGAATTAATTTATATTAAATTGATAAGAGAGAAACAGTAGTCAAAAGAGGGAAGTTTATTAATCAAATTTTAGAGTTAATAAAGTGAGAAATATCTGAATTTTAATTTGATGATTTGAAAATACAACTTAAATAAAGTATATTTTTTCATATAAAAAATTACATAAAAAAGAATATTCAAAATAAAAGTTAAAATATATATTTTTTTTGGATATTGAATACTTTCAGTAAAATAGAAAGTGAACTACTTTTGCTATCTTTAAATAATTTCTAACATTGCAAAGTAAATGTTAAATTAAAGTTTTTATTGTTAGATACTTGCACTTAACTTTATTTGATTCCATTATGCAAAATAATGGATGCAAATTAAATGATAATTCAAATTTTGCTGCTTTTATTTTGCATTCAAAACACAGTGCATACTTTTAAACCAGTTTAAATCCAATCTAAGCTTAAAACTAATTTTTTTGTGGAAAAATTAAAATTACATATTGAAGCATATAAATTTCATATAAATTGATTATTTAAGAAATGGATTTTGTTCCATCAAATTTTTTTCAAAAATAGTTTTAACAACCAAAGCATGAACATAATTTTCAGCTATTTGGAAATTATTTATTGATTTGGAGATATTCACTTATATAAATGCTTTTAGCACTAGAACTGTCAAAAATTTAATCTATCCAAAACTGCTAACACTGGTCATATTGACTGGCACTAAAATTTACAATAAATTTCTACTATTTAAATAGTAGTAATAATTTAGATACAAGTAATTTAAGTACTGTATATACTCTAATATAAGCCGTCACTCCGACTTCAGAGTTTGAAAATTGGTAAAAATGCGTAACCCATGTAGAAGCCTACCCCAGACTTTAGCACTTAAAATTCAATAAAAATTTGAAAATGATAAAGTACATGATCTTTGATTTTTAGTTACCGATTTATTAATGCCATTTGCCAAAATAAATATTTTATTGAAAGTTTAAATATATACATATAAAATAAATTATTATAATATAGACATCAATATATCAATTTAAAAGGTAAAATTTTGCTTTACCTGAAGCGATCGAGTGTGTTGTGCCGTCGATCCAACTTACATTTTGTATAAGTGCATTAGATAGGCGACGTCGCGCTACCTGATGCACCATGACGCAGAATTTCTTGACAATAATCCAGTTAAAGTGATCCAACACAGTGCGCCTACATAAGATTCTTGGATTATTGTTGAGTATTTCTGCGTCGTGACGCATCAGGTAGCACGGCGTTGCCTATCTGATGCACTTATATAAATGCAGGTTGGATTTGGCGACGCGACATGCTCGATCGCAACAGGTAAAGTAAAATTTTATTCCAAAGTGAGATTGATGTCGGAGAATGACATTATTGTTAGGTGATTTCATCCTCTACCTACCTGTAAATTTTGGCACCACCTTTCTGAATCACCCTGTATATGTATCATGATAGTATATATAAAATACATTAATATTATTTATTAACGGAAAGTATAGTCTTAATAATAAATTTTAAAAGTTTGTATTCTATTATGAGATATATGTTAGAAATTGAATTAAAAAATCTTTTTATATTCTGTTCTTAATGCTGAAGATGGTTGTATAGCAACCAAAAACATTTCATTAAAACTTTAAGTTATTATTTTTCAACTGTTCTGTAGTGCTGTTATTCACAAATATTACTGTATATACTCGTGTATAAGACGACCCCCCCCATGACTTCGGAATTTCAAAATCGGTAAAAACGCCTAACCCATATATAAGCCTACCCCCGACTTTAGCACTTAAAATTTGATAAAAATTTCAAAACGGTAAATTTTACGCGAGATGTCTTTGATTTTCTGACTATCGATATATTAATGCCATTTGCCAAAATAAATATTTTATTGAAACTTTAAATACATACATAAATTATTATAATATAGACATCAGTAAATCAATTTAAAAAGTAAAATTTTACTTTAGCGATCGAGCGCATTGCGCCACCGACTCCAACCTGCATTTATATACTGTAAGTGCATCAGATAGGTGATGCCGCGCTGCCTGATGCACCGCGACACAGAAATTCTCAACAATAATCCACCTAAAGTGATCCAACGCTAAGATTCTTGAATTATTGTCGAGAATTTCTGCGTCGCAGCACATCAGGCAGTGCGGCATCGCCTATCTGATGTACTTATAACAATGAAGGTTGGATTCAGCAGCATGACACGCTCGATTGCAATATGTAAAGTAAAATTTTACCCCAAAGCGAAATTGATGTCGTAATATAGATACGAATATATCAATTTAAAAGATAAAATTTTACTTTACCCAAAGCGATCGACCGCGTCGTGCCATCGACTCCAATCTGCATTTGTATAGTGCATCAGATAGGCGACGCCGTGCTGCCTGATACGCCGCGAAGTAGAAATTCTCGGTATAGACATGAATATATCAATTTAAAAGATAAAATTTTACTTTACCCAAAGCGATCGAGTGTGTCGTGCCACCGACTCCAATCTGCATTTGTATAGTGCATCAGATAGGCGACCTTGCACTGCCTGATGTGCCGCAAAGCAGAAATTCTCTACAATAATCCAGCTAGTGATTCAACGCAGCATGCCTACATAAGATTCTTGGATTATTGTTGAGAATTTCTGTGTCGCAGTGCATCAGGCAGTGCGGCGTTGCCTATCTGATACACTTATATAAATGCAGGTTGGATTCGGCAGTGCGATGCAATTTCTGTGTCGCAGTGCATCAGGCAGTGCGGCGTCGCCTATCTGATGCACTTATATAAATGCAGGTTGGATTTGGCGGCGTGATGCACTCGATTGCAACAGGTAAAGTAAAATTTTACTCAGAAGCGAGATTGATGTCAGTGTATGACATTATCGTTAGGATGACACCTTCAGAAAATATCAAGTTAATGAATAGTAATAAATTTTTATAATTTATATAAAAATATTTTCTTTTTATTGCTGTTATTGAATAACTTTTCTAAAAAAAGTTGATATTGTCACAGTAAAAATTCCTTTAGAATATGTCCAAGTCACACGGCTCCCGAGCGTACTGTTAGGATGACGTGTGCAACGTGATATTTAGATGCTAGAACTAAGGTGGTGCCATCTAGTAATTAATGATTAAACTATAATTTTTAAATTAATTTTTCTGAAATGGACATCTGCCATAGGTCACTGTAGTCTAATTGTTTAAGGCATTGGGGTGCTATCCCAAGGATCCCGGTTTGAGTCTGGTGCAGTGGCAAAATTTTATTTTGGGAAAATTAATTTAAAAATTATAGTTTAGTCATTAATTACTAGATGGCGCCACCTTAGTTCTAAATTCAAAATTTAGTTAGTTAATTATTAACTCAATGGATGGTGGCATCATAGCTTTAATTCAAAAATAATCATTGAAAATTTAATATAGACTTTGTCCGCCTGGGGAAGTTTGGCTGAATTGATTTATGTAATTTGAAGTTCCTTCACTTTATTTCCCTTGCAATTAATTCGTTGTATGATACATAAGCATTTATTTCTGAAAGATCAAGTATGTTGTACAGGCATCCCTCGACTTTCGCACATTCAACTTTCTCACAATTTTTATTTGGTACTTAATTAATTTTTAAAGAGGATGACATGAATTGATTACTCTGTAAACTAAGAAATTTTAACTTGTTGCACGATATTATATAAATGAGAAGCTCAGGACTGTAAAGTCACTTGTATAAAAATGAATGCATCAACTGACACAGTGAGATGTTTTGTATTGCAGTAGAACTAATGAATGACTTTTGAATTTCTTGTAGATTGACCATGGCTTAAGTTTGTATCGGAGGTGAAGGTATTAGAATTAATTAATATTTAAGGTATATTATTTGTGAATATTTGATTTTTGGATATTTGAATATTGATTAAATAAGTTTTGTGGATAATTTGATTTGTGCTTTATTACTGCTTAAATAAAGCTTTAGTTTATACTTTATTTGTAAGAGTTTGAGTCAAATAAATTTATATTTTATTCTTTAACTTTACTTGTTTTGAGAATTTATTTAGTTTATTAGTATAAGTTTCTAACATCATTTTTATCATTTAGATCTAACACTTGTTTGATACTTTTAGCCGTAAGTTTTCCGGTTGTTTTTTGCAGTATAGACATTAGTTATTGATAAATTGATTTGATATATTTATTGTAGGAAATAGTAAAAGACCTGAGTTCAGGCCATATTCTGGATTTATAGAGTCATTAAAATCAATAGGTCAGATTATTATTGTTATTATTGATATTTTTGAAAACAGCGACTTTGCAAGTTATGAAGTTATTTTTTGTTGTTGTTGTAACCTAAACTGCCAAATTAACTCCTGAATAATTTAACTATAATTTTAACACTGTAATAAGAAATAATTTTTATTAAAATTAGCACCATCTCATAATTAATAAATATACTAATGATTAAAAAAAGATGGTGTCACTATAAATTAACAATTAAACTAAAATTTTTAATTAATTTATCTGAAGAAAAAATCTGCCTCAGCCTAGGATTGAATCAGGACCTTTGGGGTACCATTCCAACATCATAATGCATAAAGAATCAATCTATTAGGTAGCCTTGGTTTAGCAGTTGTGATGTTGGGATGATAACATAAAGGTCCTCAGTTCAATCCTGGGCCAAGGCAGATATTTTCTTCAAATAAATTAATTTAAAAATTCTAGTTTAATCGTTAATTCGTAGAGGGTACCATTCTTTGTTTAATCATTAGTATATTTATTATGAATGAAACGAAATTTATTTCTGTAAGAGTTCTTGACTAGTACTAAAACACAGTAAAAGGCTAGAAGCCAATGGCTAGCCATTATGGAGAAAAATGACCTAGAAGAAAGACGCGAGGAAAGTATACCACTTTGTTATACTAATTAACGACGAGTTGGCGTGGCAGTGTGGTTAAGTGGCAAACTGCCATGTGGTCGGCCCGAGTTCTATTCCCCCTAGTTACATTTTTTTTTGTTTATTCGTATTAGCAGAAATATGAATTGAAAAGGTTAAAAACAGCATTAATTAAATATATTTCATCACTGATGCATGCACGAAAATAAAATTTAAAGGAAATAACCAGACCATAAAACAGTAATTTTATCACACCTCTATGTGATAATCATAATTAACAAGTAAAATTGGAATGTTGGCAAGAAATAAGAATCTGCTTTTTACATTAGAGCCGAGTAAAAGAAGGTTGACTGTAGAACCCTACTGTAGATCATATTAAAGCAGTTCATAAATGCACAGCATTGTGTTTTATTGTTAGCTGTTGGTACGAGTTAGCACAGACTGTATACATGTATATGTTTATTATATTACATAATGCTACCATCATTCAAACAAAATGATAGACAAACAGAGAAAATATATTTAATTAATGCTGTTTTTAACCTTTTCAATTCATATTTTTGTTAATACGAATAAACAAAAAAAAAAATGTAACTAGCGGGAATAGAACTCGGGCCGACTGTATGGCAGTTTGCCGCTTAACCATGCTGCCACGCCAACTCATTGTTAATTAGTATAACGAAGCGGTATACTTTTGTCGCGTCTTTCTTCTAGGTTCGTTTTTATCCATAATGGCTAGCCATTGGCCTCTAGCCTTTTAACTGTGTTTTAGTACTAGTCAAGAACTCTTACAGAAATAAATTTCGTTTTATTCCGTTTTCCAGCCCTCGTGCCCTCTCCTTGTCAGACGAAGTCTAGAAAACTGATTTCTAAAGTATATTTCTAGATTAGCCACTAGCTAGGTTTAGAATTTAGGCCACGTCGTCTTTTGCATGCGTTAAATTTTCTTAGGTTGTAAAATCTCCTCCCTATTTAATTTGTGTTATTATTGAGTGAACTATAATAATTTAAAGAATATATTAAATGTTTTAAGTGCAGTTTAAAACATTCTTCATTTCTTTGACGTCATTGATAGAGCTCAAGATACTGATTGGCTGAAAATTTTCAAACGATGATAGAGCTCGTGATACTGATTGGCTGAAAATTTTCAAACAACGGGAGCGCATAGGAACTGTAGTAACAGCCAAGTTGGTTTTAGCATGTTATAGAAATCTTTATCAAGAAAAGGAAATAAAGGGAGGTATTCAACTAAATCTTGAAAAGTTTATAAAGAAAACCTCTGAAAGCACTTGAACACGTCTCTTTAACTTCATTCTGTATACATATTGATAAATAAACACTTTAAAAAACAGTTTTTGGTGCACATTTTTTTACATCCCTCGACTTTCGAACATTCAACATTTGCACACACTTTCAGGAACCAATTATGTGCAAAAGTCAAGGGCTGCCTATATATCGTGAACAGGCCATCTAATGATCCCATCTTCATTGAATATTTTCTTGCCATTTTGTCTACATCATCAATGCTGTCTTTTGTATCATAGTACAACACATTTTTTGGTTTTATTTTCACTCTGAACTGAAATTAATGTATGTAATGTACTCAGAAGAAGCACATTCTTATTGATTTTTCCTTGGCAAACAGTGAGCATATATTTATTGTCTTGACTTTTCAGTAATATTATTTCATACAGGTAATCTTTTCTATTTTTTATAACATAAGGAATTTCTTTTCTTGATTATTCATTGTCTTAATGGTTGTCATATTCATGCATGACAATTTATCTGCTAACTTCAAACTAGTAAAAAGTTGTCAGTTTTAATGTTCCTTCCCTTTTTGACCTATGGTTCTAAAGCAAGTAGATATGCAGAGACTGACTGATCACTAGATTTGTTGTCATCCTTTCCCAAATAAGGAAATCCATTGAACAGATCAGATGTTTTGCTTTTGTATCAACAAGTCAGAATTTTATTCCAAATTTATCTGGTTTGTTTACCATAAATTGTGTAAACCTGCATCTAACCTTTAATAAGAACAGTTGTTCGTCCATTGTAATATTTTTTCCTGGTGTGTGATAAATTTTACAGTTGTAGATAAATTTATTCCAGTTTCAAAGCCAATGCAAATTTATTATGCTCTAAACAAGTCTTTTTAGTTGATTTGATGTTAAATCTGAAGACTATTTCATAATTTCTCAGAATCTATTTCCACCACTGAATTTTTAGTTCTATAAGCACCTCATATTCCTAGAATGTAACTATTAGCGTCAACTACTATCCACTTGGTTCCACTTTCTGACATGCAAATATACTCTAATTGAAACTAGGGTTTGTCAGTTTTAAAAAACCGGGTTTAAAAACGGTTTTTTTTTTTTTTTTTTTAAATTAGGTTTTAGATACTACATTTAATATGCAAAACTAATTATTTAATTAAAAACGTTAACATTTTGACTTGAAATCACCTCAGGCATATTGTGTGAGGATCCTGCAGCGTATGGCTGGAAAAAAATGCGGTTTAAAATAATACTGTATTTTAGAATAAGGGGGGGTAGTATGCAGGGATCCAAAATAGAAGAATTGAATCAGAGTTCAAGATGATAAAATTAACATATTTATTAAAATAGCAAGAAAATAAAAATACATTGAAACAAAAATACAACTATTATTATCAGCTGTAGAAGTAAATGAGCTATATACAAAATAAGAAGAGAGTTACAATTTTATTTCTTGTACAGGAGAGCTGTTTGATTCTGGATGGTGTGTTCATACTTTGAAGAGAAAAGTATTTTTCTTCTATCTTATTTCTTACGTCCATATTTTTTCTTAGGACAACTCCTTCTTCTTCTTCAGACGACACTGGCGGGAAAGAATATGGCTTCTTTTTTCTTCTACATTTTCGAAAAGATTAACACACACACTTTCTAACACTTGTCGTTCATCCGATTACAACAAGTCAACTCTTTGACTTTGTCAACTGTGCAAACGACAGCCAATAAGAGCTGATGTAGCATACAGCTCATAAAAGATGGCCAAATGCCTTCTTTTTATTGGCTATCATAATGATGCATCAGCTGTGACCACAACAATATTCAGCAAGTTGAATATTGTTGTGATCGCAACAAAGTGCCTTGAAGTGAGGCCTGATGGGATTGTTTCTATAGCAACGGTTGCAGTTGTGATTGCAGTCGCATTTCACAAGATCAGTGTGAATCCAGCCTAGTAAGGCTGGATTCACACTGACCTTGTGAAAGGTCTTACTAGATTTAGAGTTAACAATTCACTGTATCGATAACTAAATGCGCAGTCATCAGTTTTGTTGTGTTAAAGATTTGTATAAAAATGTATACAGAGGATTCTGCTTAATTGGGACACGTCGGGACTAAGGCATTTTGTCCTAATTAAGCAGCTGTCCCAATTAAATGAAGTAATAATAAATTCTAAAATAAAATATGTAACTCCGAATAGAGGAAATTTCCAGAAATGAATGTAATCAAAAACTGAGTATCGGCGTATAAGACGCACCCCATTTTCAGACCTATTTTCAAAGAAAAAAAGTGTGTCTTATATGCCGGCAAATACGGTACGTACCTATTTTAATGATTTATTAAAATAGGTACCTAATTATTAGCTTTTTACCGATCTCCTCAGACTTCGTCTTCAACACTGGGCTGCTGATATTCACACTTGCCTGCTAACTATAGAAATCCACTGAACTAATGATTCTTCAACTTCTGGTCTTAACTATAGAAATCCATTGATCTAATGCTTCTTCAACTTCTGGATCTTTCCATCACGCTTTCTTTTCGATGTTCCTGGAATTTCTTTCTGTAATGGCCACTCTTCACGCAGTTGATGTACCTAATTATTAGTTTTTTACCGATCTCCTCTGACTTCTTCTTCAACACTGGGCCATTGATAGTCATGTACGTACCTATTTTAATGATTTATTAAAATAGGTACCTAATTATTAGCTTTTTACCGATCTCCTCAGACTTCGTCTTCAACACTGGGCTGCTGATATTCACACTTGCCTGCTAACTATAGAAATCCACTGAACTAATGATTCTTCAACTTCTGGATCCTTTCCATCACGCTTTCTTTTCGATGTTCCTGGAATTTCTTTCTGTAATGGCCACTCTTCACGCAGTTGATTTTCTTGTTGTAAGAGACGTGCTATGGTAGATTTTGGTTTATTTCAGCAAGTCTATAATGGCTTGTATTGAATGGCTGGCTTTTAATTTTATCCAGCCAAATACGATGGCTTGTATTAAATGGCTGGCTTTTAATTTTATTCAGCCAGGTATTTTACTTGAGTGTAAAATCCTTTCTTGTCATCTTGGCAAAGATTAGAATTTTACTTGAAATTTTACTTGAGTGTAAAATCCTTTCTTGACATCTTGGCAAAGACTAAGTGTAAAATCCTTTCTTGACATCTTGGCAAAAATTAGTATATGTATGTATTATTTTATATAAGGAATTTTTAAAGAAAGCACATAACAGTATTAATATTTATATAAGGATGTTTTTAAAGAAAGCAAGCAACAAGTATTAGTATATTAAAATGTTGTTTTAATTTTTATATAATGTGCTTTTTAATAAAGCACAGAAGTATTAGTGCATATTTATATAAGGATTTTTTTAAGAAAGCACATAATAAGTATTAGTGTACGTAGTGTTTCAAATGTTATAATTTTTATAAAAGAAATTTTTTAAGAAAGCACACAAGTGTTAGTGTATGTAGTGTTGTTATACTTTTGAAAAATCCCTAAAATATATCAAAAATTGAAAATTCTTTTTCTGCTATCGACTTTCGAAAAATCCCTAAAATATATCAAAAATTGAAAATCTTTTCTGCTACTGTCCCAATTAAGCGAAAAGTGGTCCCAATTAAGCATTTAAATTATGTATTAGTTTATTAATTTGGTTTCTCCCAATTAAGCGTTTAAATTATGTATTAGTTTATTAGTTTGGTTTCCGAAGCATTTAAATTATGTATTAGTTTATTAGTTTGGTTTTTGTTCTTTGAAATTTGGCCCAATTACACAGCTGTACCAATTAAGCGGAATCCACTGTATTTATTTATTTAAATGCTAGATGACAGGGAATATATCTCGTTTATATTCTTGTTACAAATAAATATTAGTTTATTTATATGTTGATATGATTGTCTTTACTCCTGTGTACTTCCAACATCAATCTGAAATCTAAGTGTCTGCTTTACAATTAAATAATTAAAGATTAGATTAATTAATTATTCTTCATAATTAAATCATTGATTATTCATTTAATCTCTTTCACTGAAAGTATATTATAGCAGAATGGGTAATATTGTTTTATGTTAGTGAAAATATGTTAAGCAGACATTGCTCTATGTATTATGCATGCATGCATGCATGCATGCATGCATGTATAATGACACACATTAAAATTTTCATTTTTTAATTTTTTCTTTTTTTTTTTTTTTTTTTAACCGTTCCTGGATCTT
>AYEL01087381.1:0-22372 GCA_000484575.1 Olivierus martensii | reverse complement strand
TTCTTTTTTTTTTTTTTTTTTTTTTTTTTTTTGTTGTTAGCCTAGCGGCATCCCTTGAACCACTTTTGCTACAGGACTTATAGATTGCTCTTATTGTAATGCAAAAAAGAACTTTTAGAATAATATCTAAAATATCTTTAAAAGATGGAGTCCAAATAAATATTAGTAAATATTACCTTTGGTCTTGTAAAATTCCTATTATTTATTTATTTTATATCAAACAATTTATTTATCCATACTTTATCTGTTATTATTTATATACATACTGTATAATTTTTTTAAAATTCGAAAACCAGTTTTTTCAAAACTCTTGTTTTGTATAAACTCTAATTAAAATCAACTAGGGGAATAACATAATGTTAAACAAAATTTTTCCAGCCAATTTAATTTGGAATTATTACACTAGGGGTTAAATTTACTGGAAATATTTGACTTGCATATAGTATCTGCACTCAAAATCATTCCTTGCTGCTGCTTTTTTGAAATATTTTTTACTTGTTGAACAGCATATGAAGTTTCTTCTTGATTACTTGTATCTGAAATTTTATCTTTTTTTCATTTCTGACAAGAAGTGGTACACAATCATTTTCTTTAGATGTAGCATTGTTATCACTGGTTCTGTTTATTGTTTGAGGGAATTATTCACTATCCAAATTCAATGAAAATGAATTAGTTGTTTCAGAAAGATTTGCCAATTCCTCCAAATATGCCAAAGCTTGTTCTTGCATAAGCTCTTTATTAGACACATTGCCATGTACAACTTCTTTCTAATAAGGTTTTACTAATAATGAAAGAGAAATTCCTTGCATTGATTTTATATAGCTTATGGGCCCTGATATATTCAAACTAATTCAAATTATAATGTGCATTATAACTTCATAACATTGCATTTTTTCACTCATGCAAGAAACAGGAATCAACAGGAATCATCCTGTCATGGCTTGAAAGAACAGATCAAATAAGAATTGAACCTGTTTTTCTAGAATTATTATCAAATTAAAATATAAATATAAATTAAAAATGTAATTTACTATATCATAAAAGTATTTAGTTCTTGATATAATATCAAAAAATGAATATGAAATGAAATGATCATAATGACCAGAATGACAATTGTAAGTATGCGATTTAAAATAACTTATATAGTCAGATATTAGAAGAAAATTTATTTTAGAGAATGAAAGATTATCTACTTTAAAGAAAAGTCACAGACATACATATATTTAGTTGAAAAATAAAAAATATATAAAGAGACAAAAACTAAGAATGATCAAAATGACCAGTGCAGTGTTAAAGGTATCTTTGATACTTGTATAATTTATCCTGGCAGTGATTTCATTGGACTGAGACTCATTTTTCCAAATTCTGTAGTCAGACTGAATAATTTTTTTTTTTTTTTTTGAAAATTTGAAAAAATTATTGATAGAATTTTCTTAAATCTCTAAGTCCTTCCCATTGCATTCATTATATTTTACGAAGCACCAAAAATCAGCTGATTAAAAATACCCATGGGATGACAGCCCTCATGAAATCTGTCATGTTATAAAACAGTATAGATTTTCATAATTAATAGTTTCTAAAAATAGGTCACTGATCCATAAACTCTGCAGCAAGCTATTTTGAACACTTTTTGATTTTTTCCACCCCTTCATTTTTTCCACACCAAGCTTGACTTCAAAGGGGTCAAGACCCTTTTGACTGTGACATCAGAAATTTGAAATCCCCTTTCCTTCTATTTAAAATATTTACTCCAATTTTATGTTAAAAAGAACAGAAAATAGGAATTACTTTACACTAATATTTTGGTACACACATTTTTAAAAATAAAGCTTGTAATATGATATTTTTGGAAGTATATTTATTATAAAATGTAAGACATATGTAGTTCTAAGATATTTATATCCATTTTCAAGGTTTATTTGGAAGTCAAAATATAAATAAATATACTTCCAAATGTGTCACACTACAGGCTTTATTTTTTGAACAGTTGAGCATAAACATTTTGTTTTATTAAAAAAAAAAAAAAAAAAAGAAAGCTCTCATATCTTCCTAATAAACTTCTTTGCAGAAGGTTGAACAAAAAAAAAAAAAGAAGTTTTGTTTTAGACTGCTAATTGTGCTCGTTATTTAATAGACTATATTTAATAGAGATTCAAGCAGTTTCTGAAGAGTTTGTTTGGTTTATAAAAAAATTTTTATCATAGAAATGTAAAACTCTATCCTTTTTATAGTGACATCACAATTTTCATGATTCCCTCTTCCTATGTCATTTATCATCACAAAACTACTACTCCCTTCCTCCTCCTAATAGCATGACATAATTTATGAATACTTCAAAAATATCTAAGAATGAAGAAATTTATCAAAATTTTCCTGTGTAAATATAATTAAAAATTTAAGTTTGTTTATATATGTTGCAGAGTGGCACAAAACTGGTAATTGCAATGCCATGAAATTATAAGCTATTTTTAGAAATGATTTCATGGAAAATGTATTATCAAAACAAACATTTTGATGGTGCAAGTGATAAAGTGCAGAATTTCAAATTGCAAGATTTTTTTCTTTGCTTCTTTTCATGCATTGCAAAATTTTATGAATGCATTAAGAAAGACCTAGTGATTTAAGAAAACTTTAATTTTTCCAGATTTTATTAAAAATTCTTTAATATTGATATTTTTATTTTTTGCATTCGTGTGAAGAATTTTGTACTTTGCTATTCCCAAATTAATTAAATTAGATAATTTAGTCTATTACTCCTATACTCTCATACAAAAAAAGCAATCAATTATTGATATCATAAAAAAGAATTGAAAGTCACTAATACAGTTGTTTTCTAGACTATATCTTGTTGTACCTAGAGGAAAACAGCTTTATATAATAGTGACTTTCACAAGTCTGGTGCTCAGCTCATTTACATAAGATCTTACAACAACTTCAATTTTTAATTTGCAGGCAAAACAATTTGTGCCATCTTTTTCACACTAACAATGATTATTTTCCAATTATAAATTATTGATAAGAGAGCATTCTATAATTTGTGACTCAGATCATCAATATTAATTTAGAATAGATGATTCCATGTGACAAATTTATTCGGAAGACTGCAATTTTGTTCCGTAACTTATAATTTCCAATTACTTGAAGCAGAGGACGTGAAATATAAGTTAAACTTAAACTAAATAAAATACTCAAAATAATAGTAAATGTAAGAAAAGAGAAAAATAAATATAAATTAGGAAAGGTCAGAGTTAAATCTTCACAGTAATTTTCAGTTGAATTAGGAATTCAGTTGTAGGAGGATTTCAAATATGAAGTAGAATTTTAGCATATGATATTGGCTGTGGTCCTTAAGATGGAGGCACTTGTTCACTATTAGGAACATTCTCAAGGAAAAACCTTTGGAACATAAGGCAGTAGTAGTTTCAACAAAGGCTATAGTTTTCAAAATCATATACAATTAAGATATCATTTGAAGAGAATCAACTTCATAAATATTCTCAAAAAATTCAACAGAGGAGGAAACTACAAAATTAGTCTTTTAATTTATCCAAACATCATGAAGCTACTTTTTCCCAAAGTTAGTGGACACACTAACTTTGCACTTTTTGATGATCAGTCTTATACTTACCAGTGATGTATAAATATATATAAATATCCAAATAACCTGAGGCAGACTGTATTATGTATCTTTCTGGAGGCAAGGAATGACAGGAATTCTGCTCTTCATGAACCTATCTAACTTAACTGGTAGGTTTGGAAATGTACAGAATTAAATTCAACTATGAAAGTTCTTAAAAGTGAAGAATAAGGTTGTTTATCAGTGTGCACTATCATCTTAGATTTATCTTCTCGTCAACATAATAATAATATGGACTATCCATTCTTCAGTTTTTTTCTACAAAGATATTTGCTTTGCGATTGGAATATATTTATATAATTAAAGGTTTATGCTTGCTTTTCTACAATAAACTTCCATCTAAAATAATCCCACTCTTCTGCAGAAAAGGAAGTTATCAAGGATTCCAAAAGAGGTATAAGATCAGATAGTCCAGACTATTGTGCAATGGAATCACACAAAGGGAGCCTTTTTCTAATGTCTGCTTAACAAAGTGGTATGACAAATTCACTGATTACAATTACAGTTCTCCTTGGATATAATGCTGTCGTTTATACCATGGGTATTTTCTGTTCCCCATTCTTTTGAAAGAGATTCTGAGAAAATATAATGCAATGCTTAATCGATGTCCATCTTCTACCTTGCTAACTTCTTGTCACCATATTTAAATAATAAAACTAAAATTAACCGAGGACCACTATACTAGATTTAGATCTTGGAAGTCAAGCTTTGAGCATTTATGTTTATATTTATTGAAGATCCACTTTATCTTTTTAATTTAACATCTCTTCTTCCAGCATCTTGCATAAGATGCAAGCCAGGAATCATAAAAGTTGACTTTCAATTTTCCATCATTTTCTTCAAAGTACTAGGAGCTATTTAAGCTGTGTTACATCAGTATGATGATTAATATTTAGATATTTGCATATTAAGATAATGCTCAATAAACAGACTAAATGGCAATCAAAAGTTCAGAATTGAAGGAAGAATCAGAGAAACAGTTGACAAATATTTAAACTATAATATATATGATATGATCTGTTTATTTATATGCATATAAGAATAATTCCAAAAATTTGATACCAGATAATCCTTGACTTACAATAAAGTTCAGTTTGAATCTCACCATCATAAATCAGAGTGGTTGTAAGTTGTAAATACTCAAAATTTTATAATTTCTCACTAATAATATTTACTAGGATACTATACATTAACTATGAACAACTAAGTTTTGCTGCTTCTAATAATTCAAGAAATCACAACAAGCACTTGAAGCTTTTTAATGTTTTCGGCTTACTAAGTACTTGTTGTGATTTCTTGTATTATACATTATCTTAATTAACAAAACAAAATATAAAACTACAGAACCAGACACAAAAATGAACATTTTACATGTGTCAGACCATCAGATCAGGGACTTAAACCCTCTGGAATTTCATTGACCACTCACAAAATTTACTGATTACATCACTGTCATAAGTACAAGTAATCATGTGGCAGTTGTAAGTTGAGGATTTCCTGTACAAACATGAAAAAATCTAAATTGAATCTTATTTCTCATCTAATATCAATCTCCATTCAGTAAATTTGAATCAAATTAGCAAAACACAACAAAAAACTCTAGTTTTATTTTTATGGTTCTATAGAGTATCTAAACAAGAAACCATAGAAATACATATATGAGAGAATTTTTTTCTTTGTCTTTTTGTAATTCTGCACTGAATAAATCAGGACAGAAAGCAAAAATAATGATGAACAAAGGAGAAAGGAAGACAATATTAATCCAGCAATAGACATACTCAGAGAGATTGCCAACTCTATGTAAACTTCTTGAGAATTCTTTCTTCCCTTTTTCATATCTATTGTTATTACTATCCAAACTTAGAAAATCTTAAACTGCTTATACCACTTATGTTAATTGACTTGAACAAACAGCACTAGATTGCAGCATAATATACAACTTTTAATAAACAATAAATAAATAAGCCTTTTTTTCGAAGTGGAAAAAAGAGAGATAATTTATTACAGAAGTACTTTTGACTTTTTATATAGTTAAAAAATAAAATAGTATATATATAATAAATTTCCTTTATTTATTTGCATGAAATTAATATTTCCGTACATAATGCAATTTTTGAACAAAATATTTTTCTGCAGACGAAATCATAATACCAGAATGCAAACAAATTATAATTTACTGGATGATTTTTTGTGAGTGGATTTTATTTTTAATTATATAATATGTTGTGTAAATTTTAGATAAAAATTAAGCAAATTACGATGTGATGCATATAAATATAATACAAATTCTGTTCATATATTTACAGATTATATTTGGAAATTCCTGGAAAATGATTCTACTCGTCCCCTCATCCCTATTTCGAGATTTGCATTCATTATTTAGACTGCATCTGGATTCTAATCACGCTTCTCACAGGGATTTCAGGTTATATCTTTTGTAATTGCGACATTAATTGTAAGTAATGAGATGAAAGTGTTCAAGAAATGTTAGTTTATTGCTAGATTTGCAATCGTCAAACATTAAGTTGCGAGAAAACAGTTGTGTTTCACGAAATAGTATAACAATATACATCTTGTTAAAATTTTACTTATACATTTAAATAAAATATTAATTTTTAAATATCTAACTAATCCATTATCCTTACTTAATCATCGTGAATGTATCATATTTTTAATAAGTTCTAAACGTGTACTTAAACTTAAACAAGTATCCAAAAGCTTAAATGCAAACTATATATATTTTTATTCGATTATTAATTTAAGTATAAATTAATAAATCGAAAATTAATTCTAATCATTAATTTGGAATTATGACTGATTCAAGAAATAACGAACAATATGATTAGTTTATATATGATAAAGTATTTTCTTTTAATTAAATATTTTTGAATTATTCGCAAATAAAATTAATTTTGATATATAAATCTCACAATAGAATGATTGTATTTTTATAATTACGTAAATTTATTGGAATTTTATACGGCCAGAAATTCCTTTTTAAACACTGGCTTAGTTATCGTATAAAAAATTCAAAATAAAAATATTTGAGTAAAAAAAAAATTTTAATTTTTTACTTAACTTTTATAGTTGTAATATAATAGTTTGCATTATTTTATGTAAAATACTATACGGCGTAGAAAAATTTTGTTAGATCAATCATCAATTATAGTAGGCTATAACAGATCAGCAATTGATTTGATGATTTTTCTCACCGGAATTTTTTCCATCTCGATTGTATTATTTCCTTTTTCCACACAGAAAATCTCAGGATCTTTATATAAAATCTCAACATTTTTGCAAGACAAAATTCAAATTTAGAGAACTATAAAACTTTTATATAGATATTTTTTCTCTACTCGTACATCAAAATATTCATTTTCTCTGTTTTAAATAAAATTTTATATGTTTTAGATGTTTATAAAATTATTAAAATAATTAATACTTGGATACGCATTCAAATATTTTATAAATTTTCAAACTAGATCGGACCTAAAATAGGAATTTTTATGTTTAAAAATCGAATATTTTATTCGAAAGGCGCCTATTTCTTGTTATATAACAATAAAATCTTGGTTTTCGTGTAACTTTATCAATCACATAGATATCGAATCTATTTTTTATATCATAAAATCTCAAATACATGAAAATAAGATATTTATATGCTTAGTTCTACGAGTAAATTATTTCAAAGAAGAAATTTAGATTCTTATGGATTTCCTGTTGCTTTTCAGGGAATATTTGATATCATTTGAAGTTAGAATATTATGCAGGAGTGACGTGTTTAGTCACGGTTGATGAAAATGGATGCAAAAACCTGAACATTTGTTGCTCCCAAACTCCACTGAAAATCAAGCTAAAGATCCTAATATCAGAACTAAAAATTCTAATGGTGAGTAAGTTACTTGAAATATTTTTCTTTATATAAATCATCCAGTAGATCAAACTTATTCAATTATTTTACATATATATAACTTATATATTATTCTGTGTAAGTTAGTATTTATATGTATTTTCACATTATCAAACATTAATCAACTTAATTTGTTTGCGATTATTTAAAAATATTAAACAATGTGCATCAGTTAAACATTGCATAGATGATGTTAAGTGGCACAGTAAACATACGATGCTGTTTAAATATACATAATTTATTTATTAATAAAAATAATGAAGCTTAAATGTGTTTATTCTTTTTATACTACTTATTCCAAAGATAATTAATTTTTCGCTTTAATAAAGTTAATTCAGTTCATTCATTCACAGCAAAAGTTCGTGTGTGATTATTATGCAACCTTTCATAAAATAATACTCTCAAAAAAAGAGAAAAAAAATTTAAAAATAAATGTCAAAATATTTAAAACTAAGAGTTCTAATCGATGTTCAAGGGTATTCTCATTTTGCAATTCAGTTGCAGCAGTAGCTTATCTTGCAGTTTATAATTTACATCTACGGATTTCTGGCATTTTGCCATTGTTTGATCGAAAGATTAAAATTCTACGTTTATTTTAACGTGTACGAAGCCTTTAAATGCAAGTTTGATACGAAAAAATGAAGACGATAATTTATTTTAAATTTCTTAGTTTTATATTAAAGCGCTTTCAACCTTTAAACTAAAAATCTGCGTGATGATTAAACAACGCGTGACGATTACGATAAAAATATTTTATAATTAAAAAAATTAAATAAGAAATAATTATAATATTTACTAAAAAAAAAATAAGTTAACATATTAAAATTTGTTAAAATCAGGCATTAAACGTGTTTAATATAGTAATGAATACAGATTTGTGTTTCAACATACGTTACATCAAAGAGGCGTGTTTAAATATTTAAAAAAATTTCTCTTGTATATTTAATGTCTTTTTATATTCATCAGAAACACTTGTATTAATTTACTACATCCAAGAGAATGGAGGAAAAAAAAAACACGTATATAGAATTTTAAAATATTCTGTGCTGATTTTTTAAAGTCATTTCGAGTTTGTGTTAAGGTCATTCGATGTTAGAAGTTTCAATAGCTCTTAAAATTGTCAACATAAACATTACAGATCCCAGACTTATATCTATTTGTGTGTGTTAGTTCTTTTTGGTGTACTGTTTACAACCATGTCGCAATATAAGTAACAAGAATACCGATGTTATTACTGAAAGTTCACAAGAAGCCATTTCAACTCGGATTATGTTGTGTCTATAGACTAGCTAGTTGGAGCTATAACGATGACGTGTGTGTTCAGTATTGCCAAAAGGAAGGTATGCGCCAACTAATAGACGAGACATTCCGTACCATTTGATTTATTATCCGACATGGGGTGTTTGTTCCTAAACCAGTAACCATAGCGACCAATGCAGCAGCAAAGGAGTTCACCAAAGCGATATCTGGCGGCAACTAACAGAACCATTTATTAAACAATGATTTACATGATAATTGCTATTTTGGCCATCACTTCTAACGTTTCTGACAATTTTTATTATGTTGACAATAATAAATAAATAATTTACGCTAAAATACTTGAGAAATAATAATATATTTATATTTTAATACAATTAAACATTATTTTAATATATTTAAATAATGGTTATCGGTTATTTACATTAGATAAAGTGATGAAACAACTTCAACCGTTCTTATCGTTCTTTGACTCTTCTATTACATTAATAATAAAATTGAAAGACAAAAATAAATTCAAGTAAAAATTATTTATTAATCTTTTAAAAAAGTACAGTCAAATTTACAACAAATCAATAATATTTATATAACAACATCTTGTTCTTTATGTAGTCCTGTTTGAATTTTTTAAAAGAAAAAAATAATGTGGGATTTTTTGAAAAATTCATTTAGGAATATGAAAAATTTATTACACTAGTAAATAAATAATTTTTCTACCGTTTGACATAAAAATTTAATGATATTCTTTAACAAGATTTTCATATTTTAATATTTTATGTTGTATACCAAAGAGATAATTGTAAATAAATTGAAAATTAATACAACACTGTTAAATGTGAAACACTCGTTTTTTTTAACATTAATTCTTTCGATACTTATTAAAAATAAATTCTAAAACATAAATATTTAAATTTTAATTAATTTTTAATTAAAGGCTTTAAATTTAGATTGTATAGAATAGAAAAACAATGATAAACATTGGACAGAGATCACTTTATCGAACATTTGTTGTGATCTCGATCTACAATAAAATTTTACATTTTTTTAAAACTATAATTATTTATATTCTACTATACAATATTAGTATTTTAAATTTACGTATACAACCTATTTGTTATGCTTTTTTTTTTTTCTCAGCACAAACGTGATGTTGCTACCTATCGTTTGAAAAACTCAATCGATAATAAGCAGAGTACTGTATAGCAAACAACATCTTATCCTATATAATAGTTTTCTTTACACTGAATTTTCAAATGATTCTTTTCGTAATTATTAAACTAATTTTTTTTATATTTATCTGATTATATATTTATAATTAAAATATAGGCCCTACAAGAACTGCATAACTTGCATTCATTTAAAAGTACAACAAACACTGCTAAACTGAATAGTAAAATATCTTATTAATTGAAGTAGTTATCTAATAAATTATTCTTATTTATATTTAATTATAATAATGATTATAAAATGACAAGAAATAAGACCAATATCAAAATCAACACTTCTATGTTATAGAATTAAAAAACAGTTTAGCTAATTTATGCTAATTTTTGAATAACAACTTTTCAACTGTGTCTAAAAAATATCGAGAGGAAATTTATATTTTAATTTTATATTACTTGGAATCAAGAACAAGTTGAAGATTTAAACTCATGCACTAACCAAATTAACAAGTTAAAACGAAAAATAAATTATATTTTATTAATTATATCAAAGCAAGCATATGTTCACAAAGTATATATTTTATATGCCTACGCTTACTTTAATATAATTAATAAAATTTAAAACAGATTTCTAACTGATGAAAAATAATAAAAGCTGATAACTTGAAAATATCTTTATGCCATCGTTATTTTTAGAATAACAGCAATTTTAGGCAGATTTTAAGATGGGGAAAATTAAATTTAAAGATTAAACTGACACAGATTTCACATTATAAATTTGACTAGATTCAAATTTCTAACGATAATGAAGATATTAAAGTTAGTAAATAAAGACAGACAGCTAAGAACTCGATAATAAATGACACGTATATTGTTGCATGCATTATTACTTAACCTGCAAAGAATATTGACCTTGAATACGTCATGATCCAAAGGACGTTAAAACACTGTAACAGCCTGTAGATTAATCAATGATCTAAACATCTAAATTATTTTTTTACTTTTCTTTCATTCTAATTTATTTATAGAGAATTATTAGGAAGGCAATAATTTATAATCTTATAATAAATTATTTATATTTCAATCTAGTTAATTCTAACATATAATGCCAATAAATAGCAAGTTTTTTAAATGTTATCATTGACAGGATTATGCAAAAATTCAAGCATACACTAGAAATTTCCTAATAAATATTCTAAGATTTAGATGCAAATATTTTCCATCGAAAGCATATATCTATTGCACTATTTTTAACATTAATTAAGGCTAAATTTGGTATATTTTTGTTAATTTTATATAGAATCCAGCGTAATTGTTACCAGATAAATCTGTAATATTATTTTCAAGATGAATAGCAACATTATAATTGAAATATCTATAAAATCACTGGCTGAAAAAACTATTTTCACGCTATTGAAGAAGAAAAATATTTTTCAAAGATATGGATATAAGTATTATTGTCTAAAAATAAAAGAGAAAGAGACCGGATGCACATAATGGTGGGAAATCATCTATAGTTCTTATAATCTTCCCATATACCTTGAAGAAAACCGAGACGAAAAAAGAGACCGGTTTTTTTTTCAGAGAACCTAAAGTCCTTTTCTGATCTCTCAATCGCTAGAGCATTGACCAATAGGAAACGACCAGGGATATACATCGCTGTCTCCTGCTTGCAGATCTCACAGTCAGTCGAGATACCGAAGGCAGAACTTGTTACTCAGAGCTCCCAGCTTCCATCCAACATTTCAGAGAAGATCTTCGAGAATATTTTTGGACATCTTCAAGAAGATATTTTAGTTCCTCCTGTTCGTATACTGAATGTATCCTGAGTGGTATATTTTCCGGTATACCTTCAGTATACGTAGCAGGGAGAACTGATACACTGCATCAGAACTGAAGATTGAAGAGGATGAAGAGAATTTTTGAAAAAATTACTCACATTTACGAAGCTTATAATGAAATTAATAGAAGTAAAATTATTTTAGGAAAGGATGTAAAAAAATGATAACGATTAAAGAACAAAAAAATAATATATACACCATATACAAAAGTAGGGAGTGGAAAACATTTAAAAAATAAAACGATATAAATCACAGGATGTCAATGTGGACCAGAGGAAATTTCGGAAGTAGAATGAACTCACCTGAAAAATGTTATCGACTGTAATATAAAAGTAAAGACAGGCACCGCCCGGAAAGAAGATAACCAACGGATGGCGCCGAGCGAGCGACCTTCGAAACGAACTGCTGCAGTGCGGTGTGCCCTGACTTCTTTCTGACTAACCGAGACCAGCTACTACGAGTTTCCCGAACGGTCCCGCAAGGCGAGTGGCTGGCAAACCTTCGGCCGTACCATCCTATATAGCGTGGCAGCCGGCACGGTGCAGTCATGTCATCAGTAATGGGGCTTTACATCAGGACCCGGCGCTCGTTTTCTAGGACCTGCGATGGCTGGATGGCTGGATCGACTAGCATAGCCCTGCGGTGTTCGTTTGCAAGGCTCCAACGCTTTTCGTGAGTCGGGGGGAAGTAAAGACGTTTAACGGCGCAACATGGCGCTGTCGGCACACGTTGCTACTAGCAAAGGGGCAGAGAGCCGACTTTTTTTTTTTTTTTTCGGCGCAACATGGCGCTGTCGGCACACGTTGCTACTAGCAAAGGGGCAGAGAGCCGATTTTTTTTTTTTTTTTATCTTTTTTGCGCGCGCACGTTTGTTCCGCTTGGAGTCGCTGCTTTCTCTCTCTCTTTCTCTTCGTTCTCTGTTCTGCTGATAGATGTCTCCTCTGAGACCGTTAGGCTCGGCTAGTTTTCAGGTTCGAGAACCTTTTGTCATAAATATAGGAGATGTAGAAACTAAATAAATGTAGGTTTAGAAAGCAGTATTCTACGTGTACTTGCCAAGTTATACAGACTGTTTTTAGAGAGTAGAACGGGAACGTTAAAAAGACTGTTCACAAACAGGTTTCGAATATTGAAGTACCGCTCCAATAGCTACTACTTTTCCACCCCACTATAGATAATGCTGAGACCAATGAAGGGACAGATGGTGACATTTCTGAAGCTTGTCCGTGAAAGATTTCTAACAATCTCAAGTTACTTCTCTCTCTCTCTCTCTAACCAATGAATTTTAATCAAACGGGGCGGGCTTTCGAGTTAACGTATTTTTGTTGGCTAAAATTTGATTTTTATGCTTCCAAATTATATCGAGACTTTTAATTTAATTTTAAAATTGGAATAATATAGTTTTATAAAATTCAAATATAAAATGCCAGTAAAATATGTTTAAAGTTCGTATAAAATAATTTAAATAGCGTGTAATGATTTTAAACGAATTAAAATTCGATAAAAGTTACCATTATTTAACATTTTTATAAAAATATTAATTACCGCATTTAGGTGATGCTAATAATAATTATGGCTAAGTATTTTTATTATACATTTATTCGTTTAAACTTAATTATTTTATATTATTTATAAGTACCATCGATCTTCGTGAATTCATTAATTTTTTTATATTATTTATAAGTAACATCGATCTTCGTGAATTCATTTAATTAGATTAGCCAAGCAAACCGATTGTATAATTTATAAATGTTAAATTAATTATGTTCAAAGCTTTATTAATTCCTAAATTAATTTTGCAAGAAATATTTTAATCTTTATATAAATTATAAAAGAAATCTTCACATTTAAATATTCAAAAATACTTAAAATTCAAGTCCTGACAGTTATTTAAATATTAAAAAAAAATTAGAACTATTTTATCAATAAATTAATTTTGTTTGAATTTGCAAAATATTATTAACTATATATTAATTTATAATAGAACTATGGCAATTGTAAAATTAATTTTAAGGGTAAATTAAATATTTGGTCTATAATATCGAAAATTATTAGCTTAGATCATGAATATTTTAATTCAAAATAAATATAAAGACGTAAATTGAATCAATACGTCGAAAAATTTAAATTTTCTGAAGTACTGATTCAATTTAGAAAGAAACTTAATCAATTTTATAGATTAAATATATAAAATATTTTCGTGTAAAATATTTATTCAATCTAACGTTTAAAATGCAGAAAATAAATTTATTAGAAATATATTATCGTTAATTATAAAACTCGAACGTTGAGTTAACATTTTATTGGCTATATAATTCGTTTAAATTGAAAAGCGCATAGGAGATATTAAGAAAAATTTAATATTGTTAAGCAATTTAGGTTTACATAAATATAACTTCACCCTCAAAATGTTTTAGAATTTTTAGATAGTGACAGTAAAATAAGTTTCATATTTGAATATACAACGCTAGGGTTATGAGAAGGACCACGTGGCAGCTTCAGTAGCTAGCGCCAATAGCGGCGAAAACACGAAACATCTGACAGCTATCACCAACGAACATAAAAGTCGTTCACGTGTTGAGATATAGCATATTGTCACCTTTCGGCCAGATGGCAGATATAGCAATCGCCCTTATGATCTTTCTTTCCTCTAGATATATTACCGACTTTCCAGATGTAATAATAAATAAATAGATTCTACTTTCTTAAAACCGTATAATTTTATATTTTTAAAATTTTAAAATGTAAGGGTGCACTTATTTATAATATGATCATATTAAATAAAATTAAACTCTGTTACTATTGTTACTATTCTTTCAATTGAATATTATTTTTTTCTACTTATTAATATGTATTTTTTTCTTATTAAGTTCGAGTACTGACAGCAATTTGACTAATAAATATTAATCGACTTTTATTTTAACATAAACATTTGAATAATTTATTCTTATCAATATTCAAAATTAAAATAAATTACTCAAAACTAAATTAATTTTTTTTCCTTCTGTGCGATGTTAACAATTATAGTAAATCTATATTAATTTCATAAATCTATGCAATTTTATTAAATAAAATTAAATACTTTCGTTCGAAATTTATATTAAAAAAAAAAAAAAAGAGAAAATGTTATAATTAAATTCAACAACAATAGAACTATTCTATGCAATTTTATTAAATAAAATTAAATACTTTCGTTCGAAATTTATATTAAAAAAAAAGAAGAGAAAATGTTATAATTAAATTCAACAATAACAGAACTACTGTAAATCTATATTATTTCCATAAACCTACGTAATTTTATTAAATAAAATTAATATTGTAGTTCGAAATTTATACAAAAAAAAAAAGAGAAAAAATATCATAATTAAATTCAACAATAACAGAATAATTGATCTGAAAGGAGGCATACATCTAATAATCTAATATCCTTAATTATAATTTTTACATATTACAACAAAGTAATATGGGTTATAAATTATGTAGGCCTTGTTTAGGCCTCTCGAATTATCGAAAATAAAAAAGAATTTTAGAAAAATAAAAAGGCCTAGGCCTGATTCAAAAATTCAAAATGGTGGCCTATAAAATTTCTGCATATAATAATTTCAGTTTGTCAAATTTGCTGCAAATTATGTGGATCAGTAGATAGTATCACTGACTGTAATTTAAAAATATTATTAAAGTTTATATTTATAAAGATTAATTCGACCTAACTTGAATCGAAACCTAAATATTAACATTATTATTACGAGCATTAGGTGCATTTAAAGCAAAATCAAACTAATCTAAATACATTTTTAGATTAAAAAAATAATAATAAAAATTAATACTTCTATATTAAAAAGCCACAAATATCTAAATATAATAAACTCCTTCAGAATTTAGATATTTTGTGAAAGGCCTAATTTATTATTTCCTATTTTACTCGTTCGATTTTTTTAAACTATTTTAAATTAAAAGTAACTAAATTTTATATAACTGTTTTAATTTGTAGTTTGTACTATTTGTATTAAAATATTTTATATAACATTCAAAGCAATCAGTATTTAATGATGGTAACAATGCATCGCACTCAATAAACCAGTAAGTCCTACTTTATAGGCCTAAGAGATTCTCGATAAATATTAAAATTTCTTAATTTTACACAAATTAGTTTTCCAAGAAAAATAAACTGAACAAGCGAGTAAAACAACTAAAGTTTTACCTTAAATTCAATATAGATCCTAGGCTGTTCTAGACTAATCAATAGCTTACTAAATAATTTCAGTTGGATAGACCTATGCTGAAAACAAGGCTACATAAACACGTTTAAAGCTTAATTCTAATCATTAAATAAAATAGTCGTTAACGATACAAACTCGAATGAATAAAATTATCCAAAGATCTGTAGGCATAGACGATCGCTGTTTTCTAAACTAAAATTATCGTAGTACAGTATAAGTGAAGCATATGAAAGTTCACCACTAGGTTATCACTGTGTCCTTTGGAAACATAGTGCTGTGTTTATGAAGTGCTTATCTTCAGCAAAGCATACAAGATAAGAACAGAGTAGCATCTCAAAAACAGACTGCTAGAAACTAAATATTAGAATTAGGTTATCATACTTATTATAAACCAACTTATTTTATTTTCGCAGAAATTTTTTAATGAAACAAAATTTTGTATCTATTATTAGCTAATAATATTATTCGAAAATTAATTAATGCTCGTGATAATTTTATCAATTAATTTCATTCATCTAAATCAAAACAAACCAATATTAATTGAGAGAAAGTATCAGATAGAAAAGAAAACAGCTTGATAATGGATTAAAACTCCGATATTTTGTTATTTTATGATTGATTAAAAAAAAACAAATATGCACTGACTTAAAATATTCATAGCTTAATTTCATTACAATATTATTATTAATATTACCGAAATAAATATTATGCAATAATGTATGATATACTTATAATATTTACAGTTGCGATAATTTGTGTTCAACTACATAAAATTTATTTTATCAGTAAATGGAAAACTTTTTTTGTAACTTTATTTCCAAGAATTTAATTCGGAAAATACTGTAACGTACTGTACTGTACTGTTCCTAAAAGCTTAGACTCATTATATTATATAAATTATTGAAAATAATAAATTGTTTGTGTAAAATTTTTAAATAAGATATATTTAGAAGTTATAATGCGGTTTAGTTCAATGCTACGTTAACAAAGGCCTATTTGTTAGAATTAAAATTGAAATTCATGCTAAATAATTATTCCCCTAGAATAAATTCATAATTTCTACTTATAAAAATTGTTATCTTTAATATTTAATACATAGCAAAGCCGCATATGCGTCATAATATTGATATATGTATGTAGCCTATCCTATATGAACCTAACACATCAATAAAATAAAATAGTATGCATATGCAGACTACTGTATATAGTAAACTAGAATATATTTAAAGCCTATTATTATTCATTTAGAAAGTAAATTAAGTCATAAGTACAGTAAGAAACATTTTTATTTTTGAGAAGTAGAAATTGTACTTTGTTCCCATAATGAAGAATAAACTCTTATTCAATTAAGATTTATATAAATTTTAATATCGATGTACATCCATCACAATTATTTACAAATGAAGGATTTTGTAGTTTTCGATGTTATAACCTGTGGCCTACATCTGATTATCACTGAATTTTATCTGTTATAACATTCATTCATGATCATCACTTTAATGTTTACTTATGTTTGAATTTTCCCGTGAATTGAATTAAAAAAATGTTTCATCAGATATTTTATAATGTTATGCAATTTAAACATTGACGTTTGAGATAATTTATAGGCTAAACGTTGCAAAATGGCCTGTAACGCGTAACATATGATAATTAATGTAATTCACGTAAACATTTAAATCATAGATACTGTAACTACTTTCACTTTAAGTTTTCTCTATTTAATCTTTCAATAATATTTTCATGAATTAAAAGTAAATATTTTATTATTAATATGGAAAATTTCAATCGGAAATATCCTTTTTATCATTTAGAATTTAATACGTCCATCATAATTCATGCTGCGATTTGACAAAATACGTTTATAAAATAAATGTCCATATTGAATTTTAATAGTTAAAGTTTTAATAATATAATTTTAATATTTATTTATTCACAAAGAGAGAGAAAACACTTTGATCGGAAGTATACCAGGCAGTCCTGTCCTGCGCTGCGTGCCTGTGTCTCAATGTGCGCCTTGGCTTAAGGTTGGTTCTCATTAACGCGGTTTCAGCGCGGAACACCGCCATCTGACGTCATTCCACGCGGTCAGAGAGCCGTATGAGACGCGGATTGTCGGCGGCGGTTCCAGTCGAAGCAGCTTCGACTTCAACCATCGCGGTAGCTGACCGTTCTGCTTTTTGACCAATAGAGATGCTTCACAAATTTACGTCAGATTTCAATACGACTGCTTATTCAATTATTGATAATCTAAATCAGAAACTTTCACTTTATTTTCTATCATAATCATAGAATATATAATAAGAAAGTATGTACTGAAATGTGGGAAGTCTATACAGCTTTCCCATAATGCACTTTCAATATAATGTACCGTGTTAGTGTGAACTGCTGAGCGGTTTATTGGCAGCTGAAAAGTAAAGCGGTAAAAGACCGCTACCGCGCTAGTGAGAAACAACCTTTAATGGTTTGAAAAATCGCGCTAAAGTGAATCAATAAAAAATATAAAATTCGAAAAAACCGCATTATATCGAAACAGCGCTAAGCGGGGTCTTACTGTATATAATTAAATATATATACAATGTATTCCGCTTATTTGGGACACCGGTTAATTGGGACAGCTGCGTAATTGGGCAAAATCTCAAAGAATGGAAACCAAACTAATACATAATTTAAACGCTTAATTGGGACAGTAGCAGAAAAGAAATTTTCAATTTTTGATATATTTTAGAGATTTTTCGAAATATGGCGACACTACATACACTAATACTTGTTGTGTGTTTTTTTTTTTTAATTCCTTATATAAAAATTATAACATTTTATAGTACCGGTAATTTTTCAGGCTAAACCGTTCTACAAGACAATACAGACTAACACAATGGAGCGGGTCGTTTCTTATCGCCTTATTACATACACATCGTCGACACACTGTTACCGCACTAATATAAACATTCATTCTTTAGTAAAATTATAATCAAATATCATCGTTGATAAATAATACATAACAATATTATATTCGGCAACACTAGCGTAATGAGAATCAGTTATCTATCGTTGTGAGTCTGAAACTGTGCCATATTGTATTTGGCAACACTAGTGTGATGAGAATCAGTTATCTATCATCCTGAGTCTGGCAAGTGTGTCTGTTCTTAAGAGTCTATCGTTACTGTACCTAGCGATATTCATTTAGTGTCGAATTTATTTAAAATTTTTAAATCTTTGCCAAGAAGCCAAGAAAGGATTTTACACTTTCGAGTAAAACTGCTTGGCTGGATAAAATTAAAAGTCAGCCATTTAATACAAGCTATCGTAGACTTGCTGTATTATTACAATCAAGGTCCAATTTGACAGAACTTTTCAATCATGATTATTAATTAATACTTATTACATAAAATATCAAGGAAAAGCAATAGTACGATTATCAATGCAGAGGTCATCCTAATTTTTCAATTCTGTGCATATTATCCATTATTATATAATCCAATATGATGTCATGTGATATTATGGATAATATAAGAATTATATTATTACAAAGCATAGCTTATATAACAATATATTGATAAATTATGCTTCATAATTATATAAAATATACAATAACTGGCATACACTGGCTTTCTATTGTATTATATTCCATTATATTGTTAACATATTAGAATATTTTAAACGCCAATTTTCCAATCATTAGCCAATTATTAAATGGTTTTGATGGTTGGAATGTGATAACTGTTTTACGTTTTATCACATTCTGTCCGCACCCATGGTGTGATCACTGGGGAATGAGGATTCATAGATCGAATTAGGATCATTCATGAAAATTTTTCGAGTAGCAGAATCGGGATTAAATTAGGTCCTCTAGGTGGAAAACTGATTTGTGTTAACTTATCGGCTTATGAATGGAAAATCGAAGTGTTTCCACATGGCCAATTCAGTTGATGAGCAATTGGGATTTTTTTTTGTCAAAAGATGTCGCTAATTTCCAATTAGAGAGGCGAGTTTAGGCCAGCCGTCACTCACAGAAGGGTCAACTAGGCGTTAGAAGATAGGATCAAGTCCAATAATCCGGATTCGAACATTCAAATAATCGACTGGATGGAATTTAGTTAAGAGTTAGTATCATCTGAAGGTTATGATTTAATTTCTGCGTTCCACATCTCTAGAATTTTCAGGACAGTTCAGTATAGTATATGTATATGTACAGCATATGCAGTATATTAAATACAGTGGATTCCGCTTAATTGGGTCACCGGTTAATTGGGGCAGCCGCGTAATTGGGAACAATATATATATAGTGGATTCTGCTTAATTGGGCCAAATCTCAAGAATTCTATATATATAGTAGATTCCAGTTAATTGGGTCAAATCTCAAAGAACAGAAACCTTGGGACAGCCGCGTAATTGGGACAAATCTCAAAGAACGGAAACCAAATAATTTGAATACAGTGGATTCCGCTTAATTGGTACATCGGTTAATTAGAAGGATTATTAAGAAGTGTTTAAAAGTAATATATATATACAGTGGATTCTATACAGTGGATTTCGCTTAATTGGGACACCGGTTAATTGGGACAGCCGTTTACATTGCAATACAGTAGGTCCTCATTTAATATTGTCCAAGTTAACACAAAACAGTCGATTCTGCTTAATTGGACCACCAAGAGAACTGGCTGAGCAGGGCCATAGAAAACTGAAAATGTTACCAGAGATTATTATTAATACAGTGGATTCCGCTTAACTGGGGCAACGCATAATTGCGAACAATATATATATAGTGGATTCTGCTTAATTGGGCCAAATCTCAAGAATTCTATATATATAGTAGATTCCAGTTAATTGGGTCAAATCTCAAAGAACAGAAACTAATAAACTAATACATAATTTAAAAACTAATAACCTAATACATAATTTAAATGCTTAATTGGGACAACTTTTAACTATTGGGACAGTAGCAGAAAAGGAATTTTCAATTTTTGATATGTTTTAGGGATTTTTCATAGCAGAAAAGGAATTTTCAATTTTTGATATATTTTAGGGATTTTTTGGATAAACTGATAAACTAATACATAATTTAAATGCTTAATTGGGACAGGAGTCAAAGAATGGAAACCAAACTAATATATAATTTAAACACTTAATTGGGACGATAGCAGGAAAGGAATTTTCAATTTTTTATATATTTTAGGGATTTTTCGAAAGTATAACAACACTACATACACTAACAAGGAATTTTCAATTTTTGATATATTTTAGGGATTTTTCGAAAATATGTCAACATACGTATGGTAATACTTGTGTGCTTTCGTAAAAAATCCTTATATAAAAATTATAATAATATTTTATTGTACCGATAATTTTTCGGGTTAAACATTTCTACAAGACAATACAGACTAATACAATGGAGCGGGTCGTTTCTTCGCGTCCTATTACATACACATCGTCGCCGCACTAATATAAACATTCATTCTTTAGTAAAATTATAAGTAAATATCATCGTTGATAAATAATAATATATATAATACATAATATAACAATACTGTATTCGGCAACACTAGCATGATGAGAATCAGTTATCTATCGTCGTGAGTCTGGCAAATGTGCGTCTAATTAAGAGTTTACCGTTACTGTACCTAGCTATATTCATTTACAGTGTCGATTTTATTTTTAATATAAACATTCATTCTTTAGTAAAATTATAAGTAAATATCATCGTTGATAAATAATAATATATATAATACATAATATAACAATACTGTATTCGGCAACACTAGCATGATGAGAATCAGTTATCTATCGTCGTGAGTCTGGCAAATGTGCGTCTAATTAAGAGTTTACCGTTACTGTACCTAGCTATATTCATTTACAGTGTCGATTTTATTTTAAATTTTTAAATATTTGCCAAGATGTCAAGAAAGGATTTTACACTTTCAAGTAGAATTGCTTTGCTGGATAAAATTAAAAGCCAGCCATTTAATACAAGCTATCGTAGACTCCTTATATAACTAGTGTACCAAAATTTACCATAGCGCGTTTTCTACAAGAAAATCAACTGCGTGAGGAGTGGGCATTACAGAAAGAAATTCCAAGAACATCCAAAAGAAAGCGTGATGGAAAGGATCCAGAAGTCGAAGAAGCATTAGATCAATGGATTTCTATAGTTAGCGGGCGAGGCGTGAATATCAGCGGCCCATTGTTGAAGAAGAAGTCAGAGGAGATAGCTAAAAAGCTAATAATTAAGTACTTATTTTAATAAAGCATTAAAATAGGTACCTAATTATTATTTTTTTACCTACGAATTGCATATTTTATTTTAGAATTTATTATTACTTCGTTTAATTGGGACAGCCGCTTAATTG